>JACXIL010000167.1:4963622-5146546 GCA_014737365.1 Bombus soroeensis
CATAAATCGCAAAAGATATGCGTCAAATTAAAACTGAGCAACTAATTTATCATTTGTATAGAAAGACTTGGGGATCTTAATGGAAATTTTTAGAGATATTTAACCAATTAACGTAGAAATGTTAAGTTACAGACGTGTAGAACGAATTAATGAAAATACTAACGCGAAATATGTGTACTAAATTAATATCGAGCAATTGATATATCATTTTTAAAAGGACAGATGGGAATTTTAGTGTCAATTTTTAATAATATTTAAATGTCTAGCGTGGAAATGTTGGACTGCGGAAATGTAAAGTATAGTAACGACTACATATTATATATTTAACACGTTCACAGTCTCTTAACAGATATGATAATCAAAAAACGGTAGAATTTATGAAATGACAATATATTATAGAATATCAGTAAATGGAAATAATTTCATTAGCGCTCGTCAAAATAATCGAGTCTCTGGCGGTTAAAACAATTTTCATATTGGAAAATGTATTTCCAGGCGCGGAGAAAAATATAACGCGTGATTTCCGACAACAATTATCGATAATGAACGCTAATCGACGGTTGAATAAACGATTCAATTGTAATTAGCATATCCATTCGAAGAATTTTCATGCCCTTCCTCTGTGTTCATATTCAATATCCATCAGCAAACCCTTTCGAAATACCAATTGATGAAATGAGTCTATTGTACTCGGGGGGGGGTGAGCATGTTTTGACGTTGTAAATGGATATTTGTATTTCCGTGTAAAACATCGAAATTCGATGTATATTTGAATATATCCCGGAGAATTCGGTGAGAATTAATTGTAAATATGCCATAATAACACGAAACTGTGTTATTATCGTTATTTATATAAAACGACGATTTGTTAATATTCTTACATACATAATAAATTACGTAGGAAAATATAGATCTCTTCGCACAATTTTAATTCTAGAGAGCTATGAGTAATTTTAATAGGAATCAATTGAGGAACTTTCTGAAAGACAAAACGGTAAATTAATTAAATTTCGTCGGAAATTTTAGTTGTACACTTTTGATATATAACTACACTTGGATCGTTACACTTTCTGATATTTATTTTTTTACTTTCATTATTTTGGTTATCAATTTTTATGTTTTATTTATATCCTCGTTTTATATTTAAGAAATAAACAAAAATTTCATAATAGTTCAACTATTTGTTCAAAAAATACACCTGGAAACTATAGATATTATGTTATAGGTATTTGTAGGTATATAATTATAGCTATTGTACATATTTGCCATAGAGACTTGTAGAAGCTTTTTTTAGAAAACTCCGCGATCAGTCTCACTGAACTTTAACTGGAAATTTGGCAAAGTCCGTCAAACGATCGAATTCACAAACGTCCGAAATCAAACGATTCGTTCTTTTGCCTGCACACAAACTTCGCTTCTTTTTCTTCTTTTTCTTCTTTATCAGTCTTCCACCAGCTTTCCTTCTTTTATCTACGTTTATTGGCAATCTATACGTATACGCGACAAGGCAAATATTGGCTGTGGTTCGTAACAAGCTAGGACGAGAATTTACTAATACCAGGATTAATGTAAACGATATCGTGCCTTTTAACCATTCTAGTATTTCTTTTACGTTCAGGGGCTAGACGTTAGCCAGGAACCGGTACTCAATGATTTACGTGCCACTGCTCGCAAATCGCTGTAATTGCGAGCCTTTCAAACGCTGCAATAAAAGAAAAACGGAAAAGGGACGTCGATCTTTTTAAAGTTCCACCTAGATGAACTTTCGATAAAAAGTAGCCGGGACTGAGATCGCCGATCACAAATATTAAGGTTTTACTCCAGCGTGGATTTTTCTCTCCGAATCGCCGCTTTCAGCATTTCAGACGTCGCACGGCATTTATTTCGCCGCTTCTCGGCTTTTAGTGCTTCGTAGTTGACGGAAGTTTGATCGAAATTGGTCAATCGAAGCGGAGAATTGCATGTTCCGCTGTCGAGAATGGGAAATGTCCAACGAGAATTTGGTATTACGCGTGGAGTTGAATAATTTGCGTGAGATTGCTGCGCTCTCTGATCTGGCTTTCACTTTTTTAACTACATTCAAGAAACACGAATTTCTATGAATATCTACAGTCTGCTTATCGTAGTCGAGTCTCGTAAGTAGACTGCGGATTTTTATACAGATTTGTAACTTTTAAAATATAATTAAAAATATAGAAGCTCGATAGAGAATTGTTTTGCCTGCCGAATATTATTGGACATTTTATATAAATCCAAATACTTTTGGATATTTCATCTAATTTTCCATATCGTGCGCTTTTTGTGCAATTCTGCGCTTTCGGATTTTCCATAAACGCGTAAAAATCCACAGTCCACCTATAACGGTGCCAAATGAAATTCCAAAACATTTCGCGTAATACGCGTCATATATTCGCGCAAACTGTCTACAAGCGTTGGTATACTTTCGTGAGCCTGTGTAATAATCTACCGTGCGACAGACAACATATTATTTTTTCGTCGCGAAACCGCGTTCCGTTTCTCGCGTAGTCTGTGTCAACGCCAAGGACTCGGGTCCGCAACAATGTGGTCCGAGTAGTAGCCGACCGGCAGCCGCACTTTCTATCGATCTTATCATATCTCACTGCGAACAAGACGGCCAGTTATTGTAACGCGAGCAATGAATAACGACTAATGCGAGGAGATTAGACAATACCGCGTGTGCTACGTTCCTTGGCCGAGTGGTAGGCCGTGGAACGTCGTGAAAAATCGTGGCAACTGCGTTTAATGAGGCTTACGTAAAACGACGCGAGGGGAAATTGTATAAATTGTGAGCGGTGCGATAAAGCGGTACACGAGTCGAAACAAATTATCGCGAAACTGTTACGGCCGGGTTTAAATCAACGATATTGTCGGTGACAGTTCGGCATTGCGGGCCCCGGTTGGTTTAAGCGGCACGCCTGCCGTTCCACATTAATACCGGCGAAATATACGATGAAGCACGCCACAGGCCCAACCGATTGAAATACGCCCGTGCAAATCGCCAATATCGAAGAGCTAATCCAGTTCCGCGAATAGAAATGTTTGGAGTCATTTAGGAAGGCGCGACAGCTTGTTTCGATCGAACGTACAGTGGCTACAAAAAGTATTCGTACATCGTCGTATTTCTTATAACGTGTCGGCGTTCGATAGATTCGAAGTATCTTCGTTATCAAATTGAAGATGGTTCGAGGTTGTCACCAAGGAAGCGAGATAATAGTTTTATAAGAAACACAAGAGAGAGAGATTACATGTTAAAAACGAACGAAACAGATGTAGTATCGCGGATTTGCACTGTAAATCGTTAACTTGTAAAACTTTCGAATCCGAAGTCTTCGTTAATATAGCAGTTAAGGAATTCACGACTTTTAGATGATGATCGTATCGACTTGAATGTGGCACGTGAATTAAAAATCTGAAAATTATGAAAAGGTATTTTTCATAATAGTTCGTATTTCGCAATATAAAGACAGGTATTGTAAGAAGATATTTTATTAACGTACACCGTTGTAGGAAATAAAGAACGAATCTACAAAACGTGCTAAAGAGTTGCAAAACATTTCGTATCAGTTAACGAGTTCAAAGAATTGTTGTTTTTTTTATTTGTCGTTATCTCTTGCGAAAAATACGTTTGTGTAAGTACTAATTGATTAAATCCAAGTGTATTAAATTCCATATTATTTGGTAGTTCTTTTACAAGGCTATAGATATTTGATACTATGAAAATGAAATGCGCAAGCTAATAGGAAGGGAAGTTTTATTGAAAAATAACGTTATGTGCAAATGCTTTTTGTAGCCACTGTACGTATAGTACACCAGCAGTGGTATAGATTGTCCAATCTTCGCTTCACTACATTGGAAAATAGAAGAAAATCTCGTGACATCATATTTGTACACAAAGTATCCCATGATCTAATAGACTGTTCCTAAAATATTGAGATGTTCAAACTTGATGGTAAGTAAAGAGGAGACTAAGAATTTTTGATAATGGAGACTTAGGTACCTATATTCGTCCGAATACTGAATACTGAATAGTGAATACTGAATACTGAATACTGAATACTGAAATTTAGGAACCATGAAATTCGAAAGCAGAGATCCTGTAGATCTGGAAACTATTACTTGGAATAGTATCGTTCGTCAGAGATGATGTAGAGGATATTGAGGATGTCAAAGTTGGGAGACGTAATACGAGGAACTCTCGGGGCACATCTTGCGGTCTTTAGGGTAGAATTGGTCTGCTACGAGAGTATGGAATTTGGCTTTAGATTATACTTGCACCATGGAACTTGAACTCGACTGTTTTTAGTTCGTAATATCCAAGTTTGTATACCCTAATGATACAAAGTACAAGCTATTCTTCAATTTGAAATACGAAATTGACAAACGTAAGTATGTAATATATGCTAGGCCAAAAAATCAAGATTCTTACAAAGACATTTTACAGATGTTTGCGCCTTATATGCACTTTGTACGTTTTTTTATCTTGAAATTTCCTATAAATGCATAAAAATTCCTGATATAACGATAAATTATAAAGTTCAAACGTTCAACAAAAGTTACAGAAGCTTTACATTTACGAGTATTTTACGATACGGAATCGGAATCAGTGTTCTGTCGAGGTTACGAAAAACTTTGGTGTGCTACTCCAGGAACAGGCACTTTCGCCAGGAAATTATATCGGCTAAATGTGGAATTTTATATAAAATTCGTTAAAAATGCAATGTGTATTTTATTATATAGAAACAATGACGTGAGATATAGAAATGTTGGTGGGAGTGATCGGAGAAATATTTTTATTAATGGACCTGCATGTTTGGTGAAAAAATGTTATACAATCGGGAATTTTAGATACATTTCATTCAAAATATTGGCGAAAAGCTAATGGAAAAGTAGTCGGTGCAATATTTGTAATAATTAAACTGCTTGTTCGGTGGAAAAACGTTACGCAGATGATGGACATTGGTAATAATTAAAGAGAAAGAGAAGAAGTTTTTTTGAAATATCCAGACAGAGAGAGAGAGAGAGAGAAATATGGGAAATTCTAGGTATATTTTATTAAAAACAATGGTGTAATGTGGAACGTTAATGGAAGTAATCAGAGGAATATTCGTACTTCGACTAAAACTGGATGTTTCTGGTGAAAACGTTATGCAAATGATGGAAATGGATATTGGTCAAAGAGAGAGAGAGGAAAACATTGACTGGAAATATCGGGGTACGTTATGCATGTCGGTTCTCCGACAGCGTAAATTATGAGCATAGCAGGTAACTCGACATGTGACAATTAGCAACATTTTTGTTTGAAAAGACGCGTTTCGATTATGGAAATATTCGAACCGTTCTCTCGCAACGAATCAAAGTTTCATTTCCGCTTCGACGCCCATTGAATTTACGATCCTGGAACCGTGAACGATCAAATGGTAATAAATTCTTCAATTAAGATCGAAGAGTCGTTAGGATCAATTTTGACAGGGCTTTCATGGCGCAAAGTAATTTCCATGCGCATTATGCACGGCGTGATATCGGCTCGCTGACCATTTCATCCACTTTCGTTATCGTATTTGGAGTGGAAAAGGCATCGATGAGCAACCAATCTTCCAGTGCGAACCATCGATCGTCTCGCAGTCGATCTCACGCTGACTCGAGACCTCCAACTACCCAGCGCACAATATCCATTTTCCTCTTTGAAATAATAAAGTGACACGTTCGCATCGTGATCAGCCATTAACTTTACGCAAATGCGAATTTATCCATGCGAATAACTGTTCTATCGACTTTTTAATCTATTCTCTTCTATACAAAAATACTTAGATTATAATTGGACTAATACATTATTTTTATCTGTAAATAATTTTAACGAAAATTCATCTTTCCCATAGATTTTTGTCCTTTAGAAGTTCCATTCTGTGTAGCTGTTTAATATAATTGAACTTCTATTGACAAGTGTTTCTCGTACAAACAGTGGACTTTGTTTGTATGATACGTCAGATATCAAAGGAACGTTAACCGTAAATAAATAAATAAGCAAAAACATAAGAAATCTTTTCTCTCAATTTTCCTTTTGTTTTATATATCTAAAAACCTAGATTTTTGATAGTTTCTCTTCCCTTACGTTTCGTTCATTTGTAAAAGTCCCCGTTCTTCCAATATTTCCTTTTCCTTTCTTATTTCCTAAGTCTACAGTTCTTTTATCTTCGACGTCTTTTTCTTCCATTTTCTATATTTAGAAACCCCTAGTTTCTCGTGCACGTCTGCTTCATCATCTCCAACGACAGTTTAATTCGATGCGTCGTCGATCGCGTGTTTATGGGAAGTTAACTTCATCAGCGCCATTAAGGTCGCGACAATCGCGGTCATCGCGTGAATTGTTAGACAGCTACCCGATATTCTATTGTAAATAAACGGTAGCGCTCGGTTTTATAAATCAGTGAAACGATCTATAGTTTCACGATAACATGATCCGTAAAATAATAAGGTGATAAACAAATAATATAGAAAATGAGGAAAGAAAACGAAAGATCGGCTGATAAGTAAACGCCGAGGTGGAATAGATATAAGAAAGATAAGCTCTAGCACGGGATGATAAAGTTCATGAATAAATCAGGAGGCGCAAACTTAGCGGCGTAGAGTCAGAGCGAGCGAAATATTGATTTTTATAACACGCTGCTAGAATCGTGGCAAATAAAAATCGCTAGATTATAGCGAGAACTGGAAAACGAACGCGAGATTTACAACAATCGATAGCACGAGTTACGTGCGCAACCAGTCTTCCACGTGTTTCTATAGAAAATATCGCTTGATAGGTTAATATTTTACAGTCGTCTATACGAGTTTCTCTATATATAAAATCCGTCAATTTATCACCTTAAAAAAAATCTGCGACATGTACAGAGATAAGGCACTAACTTGATATTACCAAGCCAAACATATCTATCGATACTTCGATTTGTCCCTCGACTGCACGTTTCATTATTTTCAAAAGTCTGCCTTTAAACGAAAATACACTGGCGATGAAAGCGAGGCAAACGTTTGCTTAACCGCGGAATGATTTCCGAAAGAAATTGCTGCTGACCTTTCGCTCAAACACTTTTTTAGCAAACAATCGCAAACAATCGCAAACAGTCGATGTTTGTAATGGCTTTACACAATGTTTTACAAATGCAGGATACAGTACGTGGAAAACACGCAACCGCGCGAATCGCATACAATTTTCAAAATCGCAATGCGTTCGATTCGAGCAACGAACTGCAATCGATAAGTATGCAATAGCGTGGAAACGCGAGTGCGATCTGCTCCTGTCGAGATATTGTGCAACAAGCAAGTGACCTTTAAATACTTAAAAATATGTGTATATATATATATCAAGAGAAGTGCGAACTGAATTTGCTCGAGTTGCGATCGGCGAAAAATTCGTGGAATTTTGTAGAATTGTTTTCCCCTGCATAATTAAATTCTGCGAAAGGTAATAAAGCTTCACGGACCATTGGTCGCTTCCGCTCTGGCATTGAACGTTGCATTTTTCTTCTGTGGCTGTCGACCTTGTAGATTTTTATTTTTAGATAACACCCTTTTTACGACAGACGTGTACAAATTTGTTTCTTTCGCACAAATATATTTTAAAAGCGTATTCGTGAACGCTAACAAGTAAAATGTCCAAAGTTAGCTTCCAACAAAAATCAATATCGTCGAAAATCAAAGATAGTTATCGAGGTGAAAATGTTCACCTATCAGAATTAACTGTGCAATTCAATTTTCTAAAGCTGCAAATCTTTGTGCAAAACACCTCAAATAACCCACTAATCTGAAGCTTATTAGAAATATCATCTGCTTCTTTCTTTTTATGTTTATCTAACAAAATCTTGTATATTGAAAAATGAATAAAAAGAAATCTGAAACTCACGCAATACGAATCTTTAAAAAAATAAAAACCACTTCTTGTCTTCTTCATTGCTGGATTGCGGATGCACGGACGTTTATGCAAATTTATATTTTCACATAATACAAAATATAAATACAGCTGGATAAATGGAACCTAAGTAGAGATGCATTTTGCCCTTTAACTATTATAACTATTACTTTACTTTCGATACTTTATACATTTTTGCATATTACACGCAGTCTATATATTTTTGCACATTTAAATTTCCCATAAATGCATAAATATCCGCAATATCTACTCATTAGCATACGATTTTCATTTTATAAACGTAAGAATCGCCAAAAAGAAAGCCAAAACTTCCAACGACAAGATTCTACCTAAGGTACAAGAAGCTTAAAAAAGGAGAAGAAGATTTGCGTAATGCACCATCGCTTGTTTCTTATTAAAGAAGGACGTCGGAGTAGCGAAAGAACGAAAAGAAGAGCAACCGTGATATCGTCGATGTTTTCAACCGGCACAGAGCGAAAGAAGGCCGAAACAAGTTTCGGGAGTGCCCTTAGGGTTTTATCTGGAATAATTGGCCGAAAGAAGGAGCCTCCTCGATTCAGCGAGGTGTCCACGGATAATTTAATCCTCGGCTCTCAGCTTTATCCGTTCCATTCGGATGCAAAGGACAACACTCTGCATCGCCAACTCGATAAGGTTCTTTAATCCGAGCAAAACGAACAAGAAACTCGAACAAACTGTGCACAACTTATAGTTGAGATCAGTATAATGGTTGATATACAACGAATGGTGGAGATTTGATTTTGATCACTTCTAATTTCGCTAATCTCGATACGATGATACAAATTCTGCTTGTCCCAACGTCCTTTTACGTCAACGATCTTTCTTCCTTATTGAAGAACATTAAAGAACAAGGAGATACTCCGTCGTCAGAGACCAATTTCAAGAGCGATTAATTTATATGCTAATAAGGGGTAAATTGTTTCTTTCCGGAGGTGTCGTTTACGTTGGACAGAGAGGAAAGGAGAAACGAGTTGTTCCAATGCTTCGTCGATCGTGACTTGGATAATTGGAAAGAAGTTACTGCGAAATGTTACGCATTTCTAGGAAGTTTTAAGGCGCAACGATGCACACAATGCACATACTAGACAGAAATATACGAAATATGCAAACTATAATATTTATTACGACACTTAGTAAGTAAAACACACTGTCTAGATTCCGCTTTTGAAATTATACTCGTAAAAATATGAATTTTCATAAATATGCACGTTCTACCGATTAGAAATATCTTGAGCGTAAGAATTTATATCCGTAAAGATCGACTCTGACTGTTTCATCGAGAAATCCTTCCACCGTGGTCTACGCTCGAGTAAATCAAATCTTCTGCAAATCTAAAGTCCCTTCTTCCGTAAGAAACGAGGAGAAACCATCGTCATTCCTTTGAAAGATCGTTGTGAAAGAAAAAAGGGGCGGACCAATGGCAGGACAATCTTGACACTGAAATAGCTGGCTGAAATAGCTGACGAGATTATCCGCGCGGTCGCATGATTTCGCGCGCGAGGGACACCCTATATAATACGCATATACATATGTCTTGAATCCAACCAAAATTCCGATAATATCCAACGATAAGGGATGGCGTGAAGGTTCCTGAAAATGTCCTGTGGCGACCGTAAGGCGATTACGGTGTATTCTGGCCTCGCGACGCTGCATTTATCGGAAGAAAGCGAGGAGAAGAGGAGAAATGACCGTGGAAGACGATAAATTCGTTCACGGTCGTAAGCCAGAAAAAGTAACGGTCCATCCGGGAAAGGGGGAGTTTGATATCGAACGAGAATGGCCAAAAGCGTAACCGGCCGCGAACGTTGATGGAAATTCGATCGGGTCTGTTCGAATCGAGGCTTTCGGGGTGGGCGAGTTACGATTACAAGTAGGGCGAATGTTTATGTACCTATTTATGGAAACTTTAAAGATGCAGGATCGTACTGTTAAAGTAATAATATATAACGTTTTATTAAATATACAATTTATATGTAACAGAATAATTTGAAGTATTAACGTACACCGCCCTATTCTCTTATACATGTGAAACAGGAATGAATTTGTTTTATTACACATTTATTCATTTAATACATACGCGATGCGCTCGTCTCATAGCGTTTTCCTTTTGTCTTCCTCTTTTTCATTCCTCGCTCGTACAATACAGATGAACACACATCTATTTTCTAATACGTACAATATGCAAAAGTATATAATATGTAAATATACGTTAGATATATTCCGTGCAAAATACCTACTTATTTGGTATAACATTTAGTAGGTTAAACGTATGTGTACTTGGAACAAGTGTACTTAAGTGTACTCGCGTGCTCGTGACGGATTTTGACAAGTACGCGTGTGATTGGGCGGACGTTTGTATACAGAATGAGTGTCACACGAGCAAAATATTAATATTGTGAGTGTTGATATTATTTGAATGCAATAAACTTTTGGAAACCACTCGAATCTTACAATTTGTCTTTCAAAGCTACACTCCTCGTCAAAGAGATAGTCCATGTAAGCTACCTTTAATTTCTCAATGACGCGTGTAAAGTTTTTCGTCTGTAACGTATAATATTAAAACATTATGAGTTCAGGATATGCGGTTTGCTGGAAATAATTAAAAATATTATGAGGTTTAGTGTGTAACAAAAAAAATTGTTTTATTTTAAGAACGAAATGATAGCACATGTACAATAAGAAAATAATAATCAACATAAATTGTAACTAACAATAATTACTTATCAAACATATATACTTATTTAATAATGGGTACAACCCCCTTTATTTTCTATTACTTCTATGGTACGATTTGGTATCGATTTATATAGTTTCTGGATGTAATTTTGACTTAACGTATTCCATTCGCGTACAATTGCATTTTTTAATTGTTGTACGTGTTGATACTACTTTCCATTCGCGTATACGCCGTGAACAAATTCTGCCCAGCAATTTTCAATAATATTAAGGTCCGGGGAGCGTGCATGCCACGGAAAAATAGATGTATTATTTTTATTAAAGTATGATTGGACCAATCTTGATGTGTGTACAGGTGCATTATCTTGTTGAAAGATGTAATTAGGTCCAGAAATGCGTTCTGCACGATTATTTATTTGTTCTTTGATTAAATTTATGTATCGGACACTATTCATTCTCCCAACGATGAACTTGATACTTATCTTGCCGAAATAACCGATGCCGGCCCAAATCATCGCGCTGGCTTCTCCCATTTGTCGTCGAATTGTTGACATTGTCTCTTTTCTTGTGCCATGAAAATAATATTGGAACCCTCCAATCAGGACCATCCAAGTTGAAACTTTTTCGTCTGAAAATAGTACCCTTCTCCATTTCTTTTTCCAATGCATTCTTTCTTTTGCAAAACGTAAACGTTCTACTTTGTGCTTCGCTGTTAACGAAGGTTTCTTTTTCAATTTTAGCCTCTTGATAGTTACGCAGGATAGTAGAACTCGACGAATACTTAAAACACTGACACTAACACTACATTTCTCCATTATATGCTTCGTTGTTAACTGTGTGTTGGAAGTTACACGCAAAACGATTGGATAACGATGGCGGCCGACCAGTACTTTTCTTTTTACCATAATCTTCAACATTTTTTAAGAAATTGTGTATTACTTTACGACTTCTTCTTATTACTTTCGATATTTTTGCTACTGATAACTGTTGCTGTTTTAGTTCTAGAATTTGCTTTTTTTCATACTCGTTTAATCTTTTTCCGCGTCCTATACTTACAAATTTATATAGTATATATACTGTAATCTTTACTCGTGGATAGATCATGAACTACCGAGCAATCTCTAAACATATTAACAGAGTGTGCTATCATTTCGATCTTAGTTTGGAATAGTTTTTCTTGGTTGTATAAAAACATCTACGACATTGTGACTTATTTCCAGCAAGCCGCATATCCTGAGCTCATAATGTTTTGATATTATACGTTACAGACGAAAAACTTTACACGCGTCATTGAGAAATTAAAGATATCTCACATGGGCTATCTCTTTGACGAGGAGCGTAAAGAGGATTTATCCTTCAAATCAAGGATATTGTGTGCACACGTAGAAATATATTCGTAACCGTGGACATTTTGACAAACGAGAATTCTCGTGTTGACTGACTAAAAACATTGTTTGATACGTATGCACTGATATGATAGGGCCAGTGAATTTCATTCACAGTGTAGAATAACGGTTTATGAAACGTTCCGATTGCTTTCGACAAATACGCTTTCCCGTTGATGAATGCCAGGACACGAAGTGATGTAGACGAGGGGAAAAAGCGTATTGGCGACTGTCGCCGAAGCAGAATAAACTGATTCTCGGGACAAAAGCAGAGTCAATATTTGGATGATTCTTTGTACGCCGACTATTATCTGTAGCTAAGCTGATGAAAATCCGTTACTTACGAGCGAAGGTATTGTCAGGTCTCTGATACCTAGAGTCTTTAATCAAATTTTCTGTTATGATATATAGGAATTAATATATTGAAATTAGTGATTGCAATTTGCATCGAATTTTACACTGTGTTAAACATCGTTTCATTTCGACCATTCGTCATCAACCTGTGGATTTGTACGTATTTACAAATTTCATTAGAAATTTAAAGGTACAAAAATGCATAAAATTTAGAATGTATATCGCTTTGGTAGTTAATAAACTTTATTATTAAAATTCTCTCACCTCCCAAATCTCACTAAAGAGACAAAAACTTCGAGCGTTTCTAATTCGATGGCCAGAGATTGTAATTTTCTCTTTCTCGCCGTCTCCGATTTACCAATCATAATAGTCGACGAAAATCGAATCGCCACGATGAAGATCTGAGTCATCGCGAGCGAGATAGCCTCGAGCAATCGAATGGAAAGGACGTGTCGTTCTTTCTACTTGGTCATCCTCGAGGCGCATACGCGCGAGGGTAGAACGAAGGATTAATCGCGCCATGGCAATCGAAGTGAACCAGTTATTTCGTTATGCGACTGCAGATTGCCGACAAGAGCGTAATTGGCTCGGTTCGCTTCAAAATAGAAACCACGTCAGCCTAGAAACCCCGAAAAACGCCACGGGGTAGCAACCCCAACGTCGACCACCCAAAACATCGATCGCTAACGGAACATCGATTTGCACGGCTCGAGCAATTTCCCTTGCGTGCATCCATAAACGCAACGTCGTAACCGAGGGTATCTGCTGATCGACGAGGGAGAAGTTTTTTGGGGCAGAAGCCTCGATGGAAGATACGAGGGTGGAGAAAATCGGTGAGAGAATCCTTCTGAATAGAGTACCTATGTATATATGAATTTTCAAGCTCGTGGTATTGGGTATAGTGGAAGTGTGTCGTGGTTAAAATGAATTCAAGATTCGGGAGATGTTATTTTTTAAATTGTAAAAAGGGGTTCCTTAATGTCCTCCACTTTCATATGCTTTATGCTTTTTGTTTCAGCTTTCTGATCTTTTTACTTTACGTGTGAGAATGGAAGTATTTTATAGACTGCAATACGGTTTCCTCAGTGTGTTATTTTGTGTTTTATGTTTTTTTCCTACATTTTTGCTTTTTCTGGTTTAATATTTTACTCCCCATAGGAGAGTTGGAATATTTTGTGAATTTCAATACGGCTTCTTTAATATTCTATGCTATCCTCTTATTCTTTGGACTATCTGGGTTTGTCGATCAAATATAATTTCCTTCGTATTCTCATTCTTATATCATCGTGTTTTTTTCCTTATTTTTATTCTATTAGTTTCTTAACTTTTTATCTCAGGAGAATTAGAATTTGTTATACAAATAAGACACATAATTCGTGAAAATCTCATTGTTTCCAAGCGGATGCTTAACCACCATGCAATCTCGATTGTTGGTTATGGTAACAAGCTGACGATAAATACGCGGTATTTTAATCAAACTGAATCTTGCAACGCGTAACAATGGCGAGGACGAAACAACAACGAGAACACGAACTAAAATTTACACTTCGTTTAATTACTATTTCAAAGGCGGAGAATTTAATTACTTCCAAATGAAGTCCTTTCTGCCTCGAACAGCTTAATTAAAGACGTTATTACGCAATTGCATCGTAACGACAGATCTGTTCTTCTATCTTTTACTATTATTTTAAAATAATTCTTTAACACACGAAGAACGTGATAATTAATATCTTGCGCGTTTTACAAAAGAGAAATTCTAAACTTCAACACTAGCAAAACGCTAGTGAGTTTGATAATAATACAAACGAAACGAATTTCCAAATAAATTAATTGCAAAAAAAGCTATACTTGTATATAAAACAATCTTTCTACCATCTATAAATTATAAACTACACTACCTATAATTTATAACTTTTCAATGTACAAATATTGTTATTTGGTACATCGTCCTACAAAGAAGGTGTGATCTTCGGATTACGTATCTGCAAACGTTATAATGCAACATCCAATACACGATCCACAAAAGACAATCTCGATTTTGACTTGTAAACCAGGTCCAAATGGATGCAAAAACGAAAAATATAGGCGTTGTCCTCGGCGTGATCGTGATCGTGAAACGTTGTTTTATCGGCGCGAGTTGCATTTATGCGCTGCATCGAACTATCTGCCGCTGCATCTGGCCCGATATGCATCAAACGTATGTACTTAAGTACGTTCTACCTGGATTCTACGAGCCAAACGCGGCTCAAGATGCGGCTCCAGAAACAAAGATTTACTCGCATGCTTTCTGCTATTTATTGAACATGCTGAAAAGGCCAACCGAACGGGGAGCGAATAACCGTGTTCGCTGGTTTCTCTTTCGGATCGTGCTCTTTACGAACGTCGATAATCCGAAGAGGCAAAGAATCGATGGTATTTGTAGGTTCGATTTTTTCCTCGGCATAGCGATCGAATTTAATCGACTCTGCTCGCTGAATTGTGTTTGGTTTATTGTTACTTCAGAAGAATAGAAAGATTTGTAATCGCATCGAATGAAACTATGATGGAAAAGTAGAATTCGCTAGCACGATGTGTTCATTTCGAAGGTATTCGGCTGAATCACCATGAAAGTTCATCTATTGTAGTAAGAACATTGGTAACATATGCAATTACGAATATGTTGCTGTAAGAAGGAATTTTTCACATTATCGTTCGTATTATCGTTTCCCTCTGTCGCTAATAAATTTGTACAAACTTTATTTTAGTCTTTCTTTCTTCACAAACTCGTCGAACTACACAGGTCATTTCACATATCGTTGATCGATCAAGCTTAAACCAAGTTAATCAGGCGTACAATCAGTTAATCGTTTCAAAGAATCATGATAATTTATTATAATTGATTATTAATTATGATCATGGAGAATTACGCATTGTATCAACAAGCTTCAACGTTTACCATGGGACTATTTTTAGCATTTGTTATATTTTTGAAATGATTATTCATACTGTACACAACTTCTTTACCGAGTACAGACGTATATATTAACATCAAATGTTTCGTAACTTTAATATAAATTTCCAGATTAACTGGAGATTCTATCGGTATAATCGTGATATGCACTCATGAAACTTCAAACAGCTTTGTAGAATGCATACAACGAATTAGCTGTGCGTGGGTCACGGTGCATAAAACAAAACTTGTTAGGTAAGCTACGTATAAAAATGGAAAATTATTATTGAGGACGTGAGCTCGTTAGCAATGCGTTTATCAAGAGCTAAATCCAAGACAAGAAACTTGTGTGAAACGATGTCAGCGATAAGTAAAAGGAGTCGTTCGAGGAGAGGTTAATTAATAATTGGAAATCCGTCACGCGATCGTTCGTGTCGAAGACGATACGCGATGCGAATTCAGTGTTGAAAACGGAACAACGACCGGCGCGGAGTCCCATGTGATCGTGAAACGCTAATTAATGAACGGAGACCAACTATTCTCGTTAAACATAGAGGAAGGCTATTCGAAACCGCCATTTTATTTCACGACAATGCTCGACCACACGCTGTTAATTGGACAACCGAAACACGACCTTACTCCGTGTGATTTTCACCTTTCGATTGTTGCCTACGTTACCGGAAACCAGTGCACGACTTACCGAAACGGCTTGGATTACCGTAATTCGTCTCGTTAATTACCATCGAGCGCTAATTGTACAGAAAACGAGCTAAATTCCTTCGTAACTCAATGTTTATTGTGTTTTATAGAACGCATATGAACGTAAAAATTTTCTCTGTCAAACGTTCAAACACATGTACATGTTATGCAAAAATGTTTGAAATGTCGATAGTGTCGCGAATAAGAAAAATAAATATTTTTAAAATCATTGAAAAAGAAGAAAACTTCGATCAAGAATCGATGGTTTCTTCTAATAAACGAAAGTATTGACAGGATGGTTTGAACGAAGAGCTAACTAAGAGTTACCTGTTATTATACAACAGCAATAACACTGAACCAGTAGTATTTTATGCAGCCGTTTGTAAGAACGAGTTTCCTAGAGAGTTAGCAGCGTAACGTTTAGGAAATGGACCTTTTAGGAATTCATGTGCACTCGAGAGATCAAGTGACCTTTCTGTACATGTCTCTACATATGTTTCTACGTAGGGAAGCTTCTTAAAGAGCGCCAGTGTATGGGTTCTTGAAAATGGGAAAAGGCAAATTCAGAAGCATGCTTTTAATATAAAGAAGAGAAAAATGTCCTAGCGAAGAAATTTATCATTCGTCATCGCGTTTAATTTGCTAAATTCATATTCGATATTCGCCAAAGAACGTAATACCATGGACGTCAAACATTCGACAAATTTCTACCAATTTCGCTAATATCTCTCTAATTTGCAGAAACCGCTACAAGTTCGTATTCAACTCCTACATTAGTCCAACTGAATCAACGATTCCAACCTTTAACTGTGTACACACGCTGACATAAATGCCACGCTAATAGTTTGCTCATTTCTAGACAAGGGATGATAACGCGAAACAGAAATACAAAAGTGATCGAGCTAAGGGCAATTTTCAGGCGGCACAAAATAATTTAATTCTCGAACGCTCGATCGACCCCGACTCGTGCAGATATTTCACGATTGTTGCTTTTCAGTTTCACGAGCGTTACTTTCTATTGTTTCATCTTCTGAGTAACTCAACGATTACGTAACTATTGATAGTTTGTATATTCTTGCCTCATATATATTGAATTATATATCATACTATATATTCTTCTAATTCATTTTCTTCAAATTTAATCAAATATTTAACGACAGAAGAATACGATTCTCGAAAATGAGCCAAAGCACGCAGCAGAATTAAGGAATTTTAATTGTCGTTATTAGAAGCGGAAAGTCTTCTTAATTAGCTCGTTGCGTTATCGCTATACGATAAGGCATTCGACGCTCTTGACAACGATCATTTAACTTTCGTTGTTCAATGGCCAAAAGAACACGCTTGAATCCGAAACATCGACACAACGATCGACCTCGAGATCCGAATTTTTCGTAAAATATCGTATCGCACGGAAACCGAGACGCGGACGTGCGTTGGTTGCAACAAAGCTCTGGTCCAATGAATCGAACAGCCGCTTTGAAATCCACGATTCACCCAATATTCCTTTGTGTTTCAACGAGATTGCGTAAATTTCGCCGGCAAATGTAATAATATTCACATTTGATGCGCGTATAACGATATTCGTCGGTGGCACGGCTGGAGTTTCGTGAAAGGAAATTTTTAAGTAAAATGAATGGTTTATTGTCGGCCATGAGTCACTAGGCTGTTGCGGCGAACGATTAGATGTCTAAGTTTATTGTTGTGTGGTATGTATTGTGTATCGAAAGAATGCTGAGTTATACTCTGCGCGGATATTTCTCTTATTTATGAACTCAACAGTCTGTATCTCTAAAACCTACGAGCTTTCAGTCAATTTTTTAGTGTTCCGTGTCTCTGACATATTACTTCTTATTCTTTCTAATGAGATGTATCATTACAATTCATTCTGTCTCTTACAGACTCTTATAATTAAACATCCAATCCAGCATCTCCTTGTTTGTCGTCTTACGTTCCTTGCGATCTCTGCTGTGTTACACTATTTCTTTGATTTCTACAAATCCATTGAAAATGTATACACAATATAATATCGGATTTGATAAAATAAATAAATAACAAATATCCCTCGATCTAGCATTCTTTCAACAACTTAAAAAAATCGTTTCTCACGATCTACCCGCATATATCGAAACAAAATTTCTAAAAGTACATCCTACCATTAACTCTCAAAGCAATCCACTCGTCGACCTATTCCCAGCCAATCTTCGTCTCTAAACACTTAAACAATCCCCTTGAAGTCTAATAGAAAGTAATCTCGAGCCTTGAAGCCGCGGATGAGTCACGCGAGATGAAAGATCGCGTCGCGCGCGCAACATTTCGCGCGGTCGTAAAACGTGTTAACACGTTCGGTCCCGTTTCCGATCGCAAAAACGGAAACGACACGAAGCACCGGCTACCTCGATGCTCGTTCCTCATCCACCGGTTCAATTCTATCGCGTCCAGTATGACAGTCCGGTTCGTGGTTCTCGAGTAAAGATCAGTTCGAACACGAAGCATTTCTGCTAAGCAGATATAACAAGGCAGATAAGCGTGAGCCGCGAATGATTTACGACGAAAACCTGCACCCGCCGTTCCTCCTCGTTAAGATCGAACTCGAAACGTGTCGTTGTATACATCCTGCCGCGTTTCCGCTCCCCCTCGGCACGCACGCAGCCACTTTCCCTCTGTTTCTTCTTTTTTGTAATTTCAGATTACTTTTCCAGAGGGAAATTTTAGGACTGTCGGTTGGGAATTAATCCAGGAGAATGCAATACGGGCTTTTTCGTATATTTTGAATATTTCAGTGGAAGGTTTTTGGCTTCTGCAAACGTTTGAAGGGAGGGGATTTTTCTAAGGGGAATTCAAAGGCGATGTGTTTGCGAGAAAAGCTTGCGAGAAGGGAGATTTTTTTAAGGCCGACGTAGTGGCAACGTGTTAAGTTTTTCAGTTGTACCTTCGTACGTCGCAGGATGGTCGTTTCACATTCTTGAGAGTGAAATATTAACAGAAGTATTGAGATACGTGTAATTTTGTGTGCTACGCTGGATTAGCAGTGACACACATATATGAGTATGAGTGTGTGTGGGAGTACGTGCTGCGCAGCGTCTCGTAAAACAGAAGAATGCAACTGTTCCGTACGTATGGAGGAAAAGAAGATGGTGAGAGAAAAAGAGTGCTGAGACGCGTGCAGTGTGTATCTATGAATATCTTGTAGATCACATATTAAATAAATCTGAAACTATTTTGATATCATTTCTACGTGTAATGTGAGTGTTCCCATACATTTATTTCGGCGACTAAGATCTACAATTCTCAACAAGAAAAAACCTCTTGACTAATTGGTTACGAATATATTGGAGGCATTTGTAAATGTATAAAATACGTGAAATTAAAATTTCCTAGTGTATGTACTTAATATACCAAATCTTCTCCAACTATATTACGTTTCTTAAGAGAAATCCCACAAAAATTCGAAAAGAAGAACACGATATAAGAAGGTGTGCGACCAAGATAAGCCTTCACCGAGAGAAATATCCATCCTGTCTCTCCTTTCTCGCGCCTCAAGCGACGCAAAGCAGCGAGAAAATCATGGGGTTATTCACGACTCTCGATCGAATTCGTATTCGCGGCTGGAGAAAGAGGGTAAAGCTAGCGTGCCGGTCTTCGAATTACGATCGCCGATTTGAATCGTACGAAAGAGAGACGATCGAGAGCATTAAAAGCTAAGGGAACGCTCGGTGAATCGAGGCTCGAATCTCGCAGAATTCTCTTCGCGGGAACTAAAAGCGGAGACGTTCCAGTTGAAAGGCTTCTCTCGCACGATTCGTTGGGATTCTGCGCTTACGTGTACAACGAAACGGCGAGCAAAAAGAGAAGAAAAAAGGAGAAAAAATTTTAGATTCACCGATACCGAACCTCGTGCACCGTGGATCCTACCGAGTGATCTATCGTGATCCACGTTTTCTTACCGATCGAGCTTCGATATCCACCGCCTAGAACTGTTTCGTCGAATCGACGCCTAACTCGAAAGTTACCAATAGCAGAGATTGTTCGAGTATAATGGAATCGAGATTCGGATCGGTCAAAGTTTGCCCGATGAAAGGGAACCCTGTATTCCATTGTGCAATTTGAATTATCGTGGTACAGCTGGCCATTGTGATTGCACAAAGCCAAGATAATTTCTGGTATTATGGAAAATAACAATGCGCGGGCTGAAACGCGCCATTCGCGTTTACATATATTGATTATGAATTAATCTTGCTCGTTTGGTCGGTCAATTTTATCGTCGATTCCACGATAGCCGATTAATTGCGAAGAAGGGTAAAACATTGTGTTTGATATACGAAATGACCTATTTGTCGCGACGTGTTACGAGTTTCTTGGATAAATAACAACGTCAGGACGAATTTTACGAATGCCAACTCTTAACAGCGTTGTTCTTCAATCTCTTTACGCAATGAGTTGCAGAGTAATAGAAATTGAACGAGAGACGAGGAATAATAGAGATTGAGTGTGGCAATATATATTTTGAATATGAATCATATATCAATAACGCTTTGTATTCGACAAGAGGGAAAAGTCGGCGTTTTTCAAATTCTAAAAAAAGACGGAACCTGCACGCACATTTTAACTTCTAGCTCTGACGTCACTTGTATTTCAGCGGCAAAAATATCGTTTCATCATGGCCTTGACGTTTTTCAAGGTCCAATTTCCTCAGCAATGCACAGATGTTTTTCGAGAGGTTCGAATCCAGTGAGATTCATGCACCGCGGCGCATTATTCACAGCTTGTGTGGCGGATATAGCCGGGTTCGCATGCATATCGCGTTATTATTGCGTACGTCGTGCCGTCGTTATGTCTTATTGCAGCAGGGACCGGACATGACCACGTTAAAGGCCTATCTCCGCCCCCAGCCCAGGAAATGTGGGTGCGCATTGAAATCGTGTTCGCGAACCCGGCGTTTATCGAAAGCAAGAAATACCGAGTTACATGGCCGTTTGTTTCGACCTGGTCTCGTGACAAGCATTTTATTGTCGCCAGGAGATTACGTTGATAGCAATTTACGTGTGTAAAGTATCTTCGCGAAAAGGCGAATAATCGAATAATCGATGTGCGTTCAGACACGACGCTGTTTGCCTGAAAAGATACCAAAGAAACGTGATTTTTTCAAAATATCTCAGTATTTGTCCTAATTACTGGTTGCGTTAAAAGACCGCAGGATTTTTATAAGTATAGATATTATGCAAAAGTTTGTACATGTAGATCAAATGACCAATCTACCTCTGTTGTAATCTTAATTATACACGGTCATATTTAAAAAAAATACCAGGTTTTTATCGATATATCATTATATATCAGTTTGCACGCGTATAAGTAACAACTTGAACAGTGATCTGCCTGTGGAAATCAGGAGTGACTGTTACTTTGACCATGACGTGTCAGGAATTTCCCGGTCGAAACACAGATAAATCTAAACCATGCACAATGAAAAAAGTCCTTAAGTTTTTCATCGATATCTTATCATGCGCAAGTCTAAATATACAGATCCAATAAGCAATTTACCTAGCTGCGACACGAACGAATCTCAACCATACACGACTAAATTCCTGAAAAACGAAACACCTCGCGTTCCATCTAAAATTAGCGCGCCTAACGGTGTCCACGAGATGTCCGATAACATATATTACACATTCCTTGACGAAGCAAGAACATGTACATGTAAAACGCACAAATAGATCCTACAAGAAAAATAACCGCAGGATGAAATCGACACTGAAACGCGATGGAAATTCCTGACGCGTGAAAATCGCTTGGAATATACACGAGCTCGCAAATTACAGATTGCAAAATGACGGAACAAACTCCCATAGGTGGAAGAAGGATCAAAACGATCCTCGTGAAAACGTTTCTCTCTGGATCGTTCGAGGCGTTAGTTCGACTATTTCCACGGAAATAAAATATCGGCCGATCGTTGGACCATTACGCGATGAATATACGGGAACGGCTACGAACTGGCACAATAAGACGTAAATTACGTTCGTGCAATGGCCGCGTCATTAAAATACTCTTCGACGGCCCACACGTTCTACACACAACCGGTGGGAACCATTAAACGCGTATGCGTCTTATCTGCACGCACGCGAATGTTGGAAAAGGCGAACGAAGAAGGTGCAAACGTTTCTAATTGCATTCACTCCGCGGACCCACCCTTTCTGTCTTTTTCTACGTTCATTCTACATGCATATACTCTTCTGTGCTTCTAAATATACGTATACCTGTTTTTCCTTTTCTTCGTTCCATTCGCGTGGCATTAGGACGCTAAAGGTTAATGGACCTGGATTTCCTGATGATGCAACGTGTTACGCCTGTTCCCTCAGGGACTTGAACCTTTTATCCGGCGGAAAACGTTGGTAGAAGATGTTAAGATGTTTGGAAAGTGAGGTTGCTGTAATAGTAGCGATTTTCTCATGTGGCTTTCGAGGTTTAGGTTTTAAGAACCGTCGATGGGTTGTACTTATTTCAGGAGATAATCCGCGGAGATGTGGGAAACAAAAAGATTGTGACGGCTAAAGATGAAGATATGGTAAGTCGCGTTTCTTGTCTTTTATAGATAGGCAATTTTACAATGCTACATATACATTTGAAAGATATTAATAACATCAATTACGCACAGACTATTATTAATTCAATTAAGTTGGCATAGCAATCAAACTAACATTAGTCGTCTTTTAAAGAGCATTTTGGATTTACCATCTATTCTTAAAATGCTTCTACCTTCAAATTCAAAGGATTATCGAGTCAGAATATCTACGAGATTTGACCTATTTTATTTTTCTCGTATGATCTTCAATCGATCCAAAGAGTGGCACCAGGACGCGTCACCGAGCGCCCGTTGCGATACGCTATTATATACAATAATTTGTCAAATGTTTCTTCAAAAATTCAAGCAAATTGCAGAGAACTATATGAAAGATAGCAAAAGATTTATATTACACGACAGTTTCGGTCAATGCGCGTGCTCGTCTTTGTAGATTGTGTTATTATTAAAAAGCCAATCGAAGCCGAATTCATTATTATATTCAGCTGCAAACATACTCTAAGTATCGTTCGCACAATAAATTCTCGTATTTGTCGTATACACGTTGTATCTGATCTGTGCTCGTGTATCCTCGTGGTATCGTCTTGGCGAGGAATCCAGGGATGATCCCCAGGTAGACGTAAACAATGGCGATATCGGGATTCGCCGTTATTACGACGTATCGTCGCGGCTTCGAGGACTGGTTTACGTACGACTGGTGACTAAGTCACGGAATGCCGCACACGCGCCCTGCCTTGATTGCCTATCAGACTCCGTGGCTCGAGCCTCTATAAATAATACGACACACGTGTATATGTCTGTACGTATGTAGGTACGTGCACGCAGGCTAGAGATGGGATCAAGTCGGTAATTGATTCGTGAATTTCAAACAATCGAGCGGAATTGGGAAATCTGGCGTATTTGTTGCCGTTTTGTCGTAGGTTTCCTCGTTGACAGGCCGAGTTGATCAAAATCTAATCGACAGCCTGTAGCTGGTTGCGGACTCGCTTTTTGAACGGCCCGGGACGAATTTATCGATCGGGTTTTTTAACCTTTTGTTTTATGATTACGCTTGTCAAACTTGACTGTTTGCTTTGAAATTGTTGCGATTGATATGGACATCTGTCACTCATCTGCATATTTTGCGTGTCGTATATTATATCATAACTTGACTCTAATAACTTACACTAATGACTCCTATGACTTGATACTAATGACTCTAATTTTGAAGCATATTTAAGACATGCTTAATTAAGGAGATAAACGAAACATAATGCAAATAGAATTTCGATTAGAAGAACAAGTACAGTAGAATTGGTCGGTTTTGGTATTTTTCTGTGATAATTTGATAATATGATGGGCAAATCTATATCGCGTATCATTCAGATAAGCCGGTTCTACTTAATTGAAAGAGATTTTCTTCTTCTTTCACGCTTTCTATCTATCACCTCGAGATAAAGAAGATATTCTATCCATTTCAATACAACAACGTACTCCAGAACACAAAGGGTCATTAAACGGATCCTAGCCGATAAAAATAACATTCAATCAAATTAATCCACACGACTGCTTTCGAACAGAATTTACACTCTATTTGATTCAATTGAACCAGGTATTTCATGTACAAAGCAGCACACCTTTGTCTACGTCGACATTTCCATAGTCGAATCCTGTACGCTGGCTAGCCAGAGGTATCAATTTTCCATGCTGTCGATGATGTACGTGCGATGTAAACGCGGCTTGATCCCATCTGCATCCTTCCCTGGAGCAACGAAAGGCAGGTCTGCTGCGTTTCTCGAGACATAGAGACAGCACGTTCAAAGAGAGACAGAGAGAGAGAGAGTGAGAAAGAGAATGTAGTAGTCAGGAAAATATTTGGATAATTATGGAACACATACTTGGACGCTTATACGAAACATTTCGATCGATTTAAGATTTTGACAATATAATCATCGTAGTCGTTTCTTGTTACAGTGCTAATAAAATCTCAAAAGATCTCGTATAACACACACGATATATTCATAAAAATAGCAAGTTCGTTACTACACGAACCACCATATGACGATGGATAGAAAATCTAGCAGTGAAACTTGGAAAAGAATTAGACCAACGAAAAATAATGAAGTTCGGTAATCTTTAGCCAGATAAATCCAAGTTTCTTCGATGCAATTGTACGTTACTGTGGCGCAAATAGGACGAGCAGCGAGACTAATCATCCGTGCTACCTATCTCTATCGTTGAGAAAATAGCTACCGCCTACGAGTCACGTTGACTGGAACGATCATCCACAGCCGGGGGAACGCGATATTGCCGTTCGTGACGCGAGGATAAACGCTTCTTCTGAAAATTATAGGCACCGACCAAGATCCAGAAGATGCCAACCTGATCGTCGAGATTTAATAAACCTTGGTCATCGTATATGATAGAAAAGCAACTAGCGTCTCTTAGATACTTTTCCATCGACCGGAATACTCGTAGTATTAATTAACAGGAATTTTGTCACGGCTGGAGAGCTATTTCTTCTTTCAAACTTCAGAAACATATTCCAGGCTTCAGTCTTCCAGGTCGTTTTCAGATCCAGTTAGAACACGAGCTGAAACGTCTTAATATATCGATATAAATTTGTACACAACGTAGAACCATCCATTATCCAAGATTTAAATATGCAACGTGTCACAGGGGATGATATAAAAAGGTTGACATTCTAGTTGCCGTAATAATCCAACACAAACTTACAGAGAACAAGTTTCAAATAAAAGTAATACTATTTTATGTATGACTGATTAGCAAAATGTCATTTGCTTACGTTATCGACTTCGCATTTCATTGAAATTCATAATGGCGCACCGATCGACCATGTAGCTTTCGTGTCACCGTTATTTTTACTGCGAACCGTTAGAAAACTCGTCATCTTCGAGCGACACCCATTGAATTACTCGAAGGAAGAGCCTGTCGTCTAACAATAAATTCAATTAAGCGACCGTTCTTTTCGTTTCGCTCGACACGGCCACTAATGGGAACTGTCGCCGATCAAAACTGTGCCAGCTCTGGAAATTCAATCTTCCATTGTACTCGTCCCGAGAAGTAATAAGAAACGTTGTAAAACAATTTCAAAGAGTTGGTCGACGATGGCGCAAAAATTAAAATTGAATTCTCCAAACTACCGGGAAATTGGAGCAAACTTGGTGAGAGCTAAGTTTGTGCCTGGGAAATTGTGTTACTGTTATTATTAGTATTAAGTTATTACACCATGATAATCGAACTATAAGTTATACAATTAGCCTATTTTCTACAAATATCCTCGTTGTACTTATGATAACTGCTAGAGAGACAAAAACGTCTAGATAATGGAATTTTTAAATATCAAGGTATTCTGATTATGAAAGTTTGCAAATTTAAAGATACAAAAATTCATAGAATTCACTTAATAGGTAAAATATACATAAAATATCTAACACCCGTTGTAATATTTAGCAGATGAAACAAATGTCTCAAGTTCAATTTTTCTAATTGTATTCATAAAAATATGACTTAAAAAATCCGCAGTTCAGTTATTAATAACAATTACTCGAGCGCTGCTATTATTATTATTATCTATCATCGTTGTTCAGAAAATTTAATCGACACAGATCGTTAATCATCGATCGATCTGTCAAGACGCATCGATACGCCTCGTATCTCGCTCCAAGTCAAGATTGAACCGAACACGTGGACATGCAGATCGAACAGCTGAAATGTCCCTTTATATTCATTCAACGCCCGCGAACCATCATCGATCTTCTCATTGATCGAGTCAATCGTTATCGAGAGTAACTCTTTGTCCAAACCGTGCCTCGAATATTTTACATTTCAAAAGGTGAGTCGGTAGAATTTTCATCGACAGCGATTTCGACTACCTTTCCGCGCCAGATACAAAGAAGCAGAGACTTGAATCGCGATGGCAGGTGATTAAATCTCCATGTCACTTTTAATAAAATCGATCGAAAAGAAATGGAGAGTGATAAAAATATCGATTAAAAATATTATAGAATCAAATATATCCTTCGAACGGTATATAATTAGATTTTATAAATTATTCGTTATCTTTGCCTTTGGAAAGATATAAGTGACATTTTCGTAATCCAAAAACGCTGCTTTGAAAATCCATCTTATTTTTGCAACAATTCCTCGACCCGATTAACGTCGACATAACGAACGAGCTAAAATACCTCTTTAACATTTCAACGACGCGTGACATTTTATGCCCCCTGCCGGGTTTGCATCTACACGCGAGCAATCTCAAAGGAGCCGGACGCAATTACGAGGAAATTTAATTGGTCTACAGTGGATGCGTTTAATTACATCAGAGGCCGCCGCTTGAAGAAGGTTACGACAAGCATTGCGAAATCTAATCCCGCGTACAACCCGTAGATGAATCTCTTTAACGACAACGCAAAAAATCATTTCTCATCGTGTAATCCAAAATGCTGTTTGGAAAAAGAAAAAGACAGACTTACAATTAGTTAGCCTTTCTACCTTTGTTGCTTGACTACCTTCGGATTAAATCTCCAACATACATCTTTCAACTATAAAAATTCGTTCATAAGTTAGACAGGTTCCTTGAATTCGAGCTCCAATTCATTTAAGTCAGAATTATTCGAATCGGACGGTTCCAATTAGTGCAACAGCTTCGAATAGTAGAAAATAACGTTAAAAATGGCAAATTTATAATAGTGATAAAGTAAGTAACAGATTCACGTTGGTCGAAAGGATTTTTATATCTTTTAGCACCTCGAGCAATTTGATTGATCTAAACGAAGTTTAATATTGCGAGGATCGATGATGCTGCACTATTATTTACGCATTCTTTTAAACGTTCATTACTTCTAGTACTTTACTTACCAAATACTCGAGATTGCTAAATTCTCTCGCATAAAATCCATACGTAAAACCCATAACATGTTGATTCACGACGTGCAAGCTAAAGTCACAGTGTTAGCAACGGTCATTCACGGAATCTTCACCATCAAAAGACCAGACATCCCGCAAAACTTTGGTTTCCACGATCGTAAATCATGCAGCCAGGTAACCCAGACTGTTTCCAGCCGTTTAATCCCTCGCTCGTTTTCTCCAGTTGATGCCAAAAAACGAACGATCCTCCCGGAGACGATTAATCAAACTCCTTTCAACGTGCAACAACACCATTCTGTCCGCATGCCGGTTCATAAATTTCGAGATTAAAGGAGAGAGCTATCCGCCGCGGACAAGCGTAATTAAGAGCAATTTTAATTGGCCCTAAGTGGGCGACAGCCTGAACCACGCCATCTCTTCCGCGAATCTGCATTCCAATCGCGTGACCGGCGTACACTCACTGCACCTGCCTAACGCACGAGCGCCAGAGCAAAGCGTTCATCGAGCGAGAAGACGCGCAAACCTCGGCCTCTTGGCTATTTTCGTCAGCCTCAGAAACGTACCGCAGGAGCGTCACACTGTCTGTTCGCGAGGGCACACGTGCCAGCGGCTAATGGCTCATTCAAGACAACAGCGTGAAAATTGAAATCAAAGAGTTACACACTTCTCATTTTGGAAGTAACGTGACTGAGTGTTTCGCTGTTCCACTGTGCTTCCGCGTCTGCTTCAAGATGTATTCTTCACGTACGACAAGAATCTTTGTTGGCGTGTTTCCTTCGATACGCAGAATTACTTTCGAGCTTCGTGCGACTCTACTGGAAATCGAAGGATTTACCTCCGCTGTATTTTTTATTTTATTATTTACCGTGTTTCACGTGGAAAAACCAAAACTTTATAGTGGCAAAAAGGATATCACCTTGTTCCAAGTAATTTTTCTATTAATACGTGCATGTTTCTCGATCGTTCGAACCTTCTTTTGCGTATTTTCATATAATCGAGGTACACAGTTCTCCGTCATAGTATAATATCATAGGGTTAATTATGTCTTTTCCTCCGACTTGGTCTGGAAAAAGAAACAATTCAGTTTTTAATCATCCAATCTCGCATGATACTCCCTGGCAGATTTTTTCACCAATTATTCGACACCGACATAATAATTTACTCGAGTGGAATCCTTCGCTGTATCAGTATACACGCTTTTAAATTAAAAAGCTGACGTCGAAGAGCAGCGAAGGACTTGAAAAAGGATGGTTGAAAAAAGGGATCACCTTAAAAAGAGTCCACTCCGATGGAAGCAAGTCGACAGCGTGAGCCGACAGCACATTTTTCCAGACTCCGATCCATCAGGGATCTCGGAGGAAACACGCGATCCTCTGAGGTCTGGCGCAACCACGATGTACGCGAGCGTGACGTGATACCGGATCCGCCTCCGGTTGGACATCGAGTATCGCATCCGAGGCAATTCAGCTGCGCAACTCGGTTATTACCCGGGGCAACTTCTCGTGTGTCTCCATTCTCTCACCCCTGATTTTCCTTGTCCGGTTCACCCTTCTTTGCTTTCGCAAATCGACTCGTAAATCCCTTCATTCTTGACTGAGTGAGTCAGCATCCCTTCAATTTCACTGAGTTGCTAAATATTCTCCAATATTGCGAGTATCGTTACTCACCAGTATTATTTTATTATTTACTAATACCATAATTTGCATTGTTACTCTTATTTATTTATTATATTTCATTTATCTGCTCACATTGTTGTTTACCGATATCGTTATTTTCTAGTATTCATATTCATAAATGTTTTTATTTACAGATATTGTTAGAGGAAATATTCTTAACAGCGATGTGGAGAAATAGTATAATGGTTGATGTACAAATATTTATGGAAAAATCCATATTTTGAAGCTTCGGATAATGTCGAAGAATTCTTACTGGAAAATAATTTTGATCTAGAACTTTTCATTTCAAATTCAACCACAGCATTCGTTGTAACAACAAAGAATCTAATCGTAGAACGTCCGGCTAATACGAAGCATAGGTACACCACGATAAAGCAAAATCTCCGGAAGATACGGTGGCAGGAAACCAGAGGCTTATTTAGCGGCGCACCACGTTTCAAATAGCAAACATTCTCCACCAACATCCATTGATATGATTATTGCAACGGACCGTAATGAAAGCATATCTGTTGCAACTATCGGTCGAAAGCTGTACTCTGAATTAATATCGTTGGTGGATAAAGTCTAGAGGCCTGATGAGAACGATATAACCTCAGCTAATGACAGAATCACGCGAACGAATAGCGACCCGCGTGGAAACGCCGAAATTATTAAACGGTTCAATCGCGGATTAACAAATCCAATTTTTAATTTTTATCGCCGCGATTATACAGGTTTATCTCGTATGCATCAGTTCCTTGAAAACGACAAATATGCACATTTTAATATACTATATTAAAATATCATGGTAATATTTTTATATGTAGATGTGTATAGATGAGATTACAATACAAAAATAGACATAACATAAAATGCACATTATGCGATAGTCCTCAATTACAAACAATCGCTATACGTTAGCTTTTAACGTTCTTCACACACGTTTCATCTAAGTACGATGGTTTTTAAAAATGAAAACTAACGTATGATGCAATCGCTAATAACGCAACCACCTGATGTCGTTTTGTAGAAAATTTGTAAATGGAAATTTTGCTCTTACTCTGTGTCGTTAGATATTAAACTTTAACTGTGTAGAACGAGATATTAAAGAATTAATTTCATCTAAAGTTCCACAGGGCCATAGCTATCCTGATAATCCACACGAGGGTTAATCGTTAATATGTATTGAATTTGAAAACAGGAAGCTAACAATTACGGCATGGTGTTTCTTATTTAGATATCACCAGAAATAGCTGTGCGTAACAGCAGGCGATGGAAACGGTACATCGTGGCGAACAATTCCCAATGGTAATCAACAGGGATGAAAATGGAATCGCAAACGGCATCGAGAGATTAGCAATTACGTTGCGCGGAACAGTCGCGACGAACAACTTTCCGCATCGCCGGAATAATACAATCAAGCCCTTTGTACGAGTATGATAAAACAGCCGCGTTTTCTCGATCCGGCTTCATTACGCCTCTCATTACATGTACATGTCATGTCCGTAATTTCGCCAACTATGCGGATGACAACACTGTTGCAAGCTTGCGAATAATGCGGAAATACACACAATTTATGCGTATATATATACACGTATTGACTTTATTTCTGTTCGACTATAATTTCAAGAAGTGACACTTGTACCATAACAATCGCTGTCAAAATACTTCTTATACCGAATTTTTTGTAGACTCTCGGATATACAAACAACGGACAAAAGAAAGTTTAAAATTATTAAAGACATTTATTCGCGTCATACATGACTTTGCATATGTACATATTAGTAATTTTAATATTGGATATTTTTTACTAGTTTGCTAACAGTCACTTATTTTATATTATGTTATGTCTTATATTACGGAGTATATATTATTAGGTATACTAGTGGATGATCCAAAAGTTTATTTAAAAAGAAGAAATGTCGCAAGTCGTTCGATCAAAGTGTCTGTAATTAGTTTCTACAACTTCCAACACGGAAAATACCTTTAGACAAGATCCAATCGTCAGGACAAAGGTGAACGTCCTTTGAAATTGTTGCGTGGCAACGCTAGGTCACACACTACTTCTGCGACAAAAGACATCATAATGAGTCTTGGTTGGGACGTCTTGCAACAGCCAGCTTATTCATCAGACGTTACTCCATCGGATCGCCACCTGTTCCGATCGATGCAACAGGCCTTATCCGATATACACTTCCAATTAAGGAATGAGATACATAAATGACTGAACGATTGGATCTTGTCTAAGGACGCAGCATTGTATCGTGATGGAATTCGTCACTTGCCTGATGAATGACTTAAGGTTATAGAAAGCAACGGTGACTACTATTTTGATCGAATGACTTAACGTATCTTCCTTTGAAATAATCTTCCAGTTTCACTGACAAATTTTTATTCGACATTTTTATTCCTTGCTTTTGTCAAATACAATTCTGTTTTATAAAATTACAATACTTTTTGTAATTGTATTATTTATATTCAAATTTCCTCTTGTCCGCTACCGTATACATAAGGATGATACAATGTATGAATGCGTGTGTATTACTGAGCATGCGAATAGATACGTCTATGTATGCGTAGAGCCGTGTGTAATTATCGATAACTATTTCCCGAATTTTATTTTCCTCGTAGCAAAGACATTCTGTGACCATAAAGAGGAAGAAATTAGCAATTCCTTTGAGAGAAGTGCGTATTTATTATTCATGTAGCTTCTTGCATTTACGAACCAACCGAGAAACTTCGAGTGAATTGTTCAACTTGAAGAAATGGCGAGAACGTCCAAGGAAACTAGCCCAGTCTTCCAAAATGAAGGTAATTTTTGTAAATAGAATGGAGCTAGCGCGATAGTCGTTGGCTCTAGAGATTTCGACATAAAGTTAAAGAAGAATCGGGAAATTTTTTGATAGTTTACAATTAGATTTAATCGCGACAATTTACTTTATGTACGTCACTATTTAATTTACTTTATTTGCTGCATGATGTAACTTTTTATTGTTGCGATATTTATACGTATCGCTCTTCTAGGAAACACACGATATAAAATTCCAAGGAAGAAATATTTATAAGTAATCATTAAGATTCCAAAAACATCTTGAACGAAGATGATCCTATTATTGGATGAAGCATCCGCTTCAGAGCAGAATTTTAATAAGAGCGGTACTTTCTCAAGTCTATTCAGCGTGGCTTATTTCTTATAGAATATAAAATAAACATAAGATTGCGAGGAAAAGGACGTACAATGTAGATTATGGAGGTCCGTATTGCAACTTATCTTACTCTTTTTATACTATTATACTTCGCTATAGAATCGAACAATGTGGCTGGTCCAATTTATCCAAGAAAATACTATTACTAATAAACGCAGTTCCATAATACATCTGAAGTATAACTCCTTCGTCCTTATTTTGTAAAGAAAAAAGGAGAGAATGAGTTGTTGTAAAGAGAAAAAAAAAGATGCCATTGAATCGTTCATCTTTCGATGCTTTCATCTTCTCTAATTTTTCCAGAGTGTCAAACGGAGACAGAAGTAAAAATTACGATGAAAAACGTCAGCTTCGTTCAATAAGCTCGCGATAGAGCGGAATGAAAATTTATCAAAAGACATATGTTGTAGTAAGAGCGAACTATAAATTCGATCCCATCCGACATCGGTGTCGCTTTTTATAAATTCTCGCATTAATAGCGCCGACTGGTATTTCGGCCATTGGTAGAATTAGAGATTTACTTCACCTACTTGGTCCGTAAAAGTAACCAAGCTTGGAATAAAAATTCTCGCACAACTGAAATTATAAAACTATGACAATTAAATTCTTTCCATGTGAAACGATATAATTGAGGAGTCTCAACATTTTGATCTGCTTTACCATTTTCGCTAGACATCTCAACATTAGAACCATCGATATTAATTGATAGATTTTCTCCTGTAAAATTATTTACATTGTACAGAATGTTTTAGACAAAATTAATCTTGGCTTTTATTTGGATAAAAACACGATTAAATATATATATATATATAACTGCATATCTTCACTATGTCATTTTAATTATAAGTATCTGTATGTACACATTACAAGTTGGTAGCTTTAATATTACATCGGAAAGGCCAGATTAAACGAGAACAGAGGTGTCTGTGGTGTTAAGGAAACTTCCAACATGACAGAATTCAATTAATTCACACATGCAGCACTGGATTTTCTCTTCCCGTTATATTTACTGTTTCAATTAAACCCAATCTGGAGATTCTTACGATACTGAAACACGCTAATAATAAGATCTGACAGCGACCAAGTCGGCCACGCTACCATATAAAATATAAAACCACTTCGGAGATTTATTGATCGAGAAATAATTTCCCTCGATATCTGATACTAAACTGATTCTCCTGTTTTCTGTTTTCTTGAACGATACTTGTTAAATAATAGAGAAATTAAATGGCGATGCGATTCTTCGCAGGATGTAACCTTACGTTATATACAGAAAATATTTGAATGCATTGAAAAAGATGAAAAGAATGAAAACATATTTTCAAGAATAGGGACACGTATCGATGAATTAAAAGTCGGCCGTAAGCAAAGCGATGCATACATTTTTTAATGATCTCATAGTTACGAGACACAGCAGAAGAATAAAAGGATCGACAGTTCAAACTGCAAGTCTAAAACACGATATTGCAAGCTGGAAATAGCAAAGTACTTGATCTGGAAAGCAAAATAAAATTGAAGAAGAGGATGTGGCAATTTAGAAGAGGAATTCAGGGAAGCTGAGACGAAGAGACGGACGCTCGAATTAACAAGAGGCCGTGTAAAAGGGGTGCGACCGTGGACAATGAAGAACGCAAGGCAGAGGGCACAAAGGCAAAGGAAGCTGGACAGACGACAAGAAGATAAATAGATAGAATAGAAGAAGACGAGCGGTCAGGCTATGGCGTTATTAACGGGAGAAAGCCTCTTTACAGAGAAGACGATGAAATCAGAGCTCGAAAATCACTCGAGATTCCCATCTCTCATGGCTAGTGTCGATCTCTTTTATTCGCCGTCTCGTACGTCTCTCGGTTTTCGTTTGCCGAAACGAGATCACGGTCCATAGATGGAATGCTTCAATCTCGAGGATCACGAATTCCTTAGATTCGTATCTCGGATATCGACTTTGCGTGTTCTGATATAGATCGAAGCGATTATGCTTTTGTAGAATTAAAATTGGTTGAGTAACTTTCTTAGTAAAAAAGATAATCCGATAAGTAGAAGAAAAGTGATATTCTGCGATATTTGTAACGTTTTTTGATAACAAGAAAGCAATTATGGAAGACCTAAACGTGCATTTAAATTTGTAAGAAGTTAACGTCAGCACCAGAAACCAAAAGTCAGCAGAACGAGGTCTTTTTTTAGTCAATTAGCGAACGAAAACCAGACGAAATTTCAATTTCCAAGATTCGAAGGTTTCCAATTTACGATCGGTAAATGTTTCTCTCGACGATCTTCGTACCGATCGAAGCAGCCATTAGATTCTGTTGAATCACTAATTTTCAAATGTCCTACGGGATTCTGGCTATTGGAACCTGATAGAAGTTTAGCTCCTAGTCGTACCGTCGATCGAATTAATTTCATGCATGGAAAAATGTAAACGATCGGCACTTGTTTCCTCGCCGATCCTTTCACGCTATTCAATTACTCGAAATGGATAACAAGAGGCGAGATTTTTACGCGGATAAAAAAGGAAGAAACTTGACAGAAGTCGGAGGTAAAAGGCCGATCCTATCTAGCATATTTATTCAGATTTGCATGGAACGCGTCACGCGAACAATCTCGATTCCTGTACCTACTCTCGTTTCGTCTCACGTTTCATCATCCGGCGCCGATCAAACGAAAAATCGAGTTTCTCCTTGCCCCGTGATTGGATCCCCTTTCACGCGCTCTTTCCCGATCGGATACATCGATGAATAATCCTTCGTCTCGACTCCTCGCTGTCCAACGATCGACTTTTACCGACCATGAATCGAGGATTAAGAGATATATATATATATATTTTGCCGACTTTCCTGATAGAAAAACATTTTATTTGAATTTATTTTATTATACCAACATGATTGGACATTGCAGGATTACACGATTTAATACGGGTTAACTATATTTAAGAGTAGCTTACTTTGTTATTTTATCGTATCAGGATAGTACAATTTAATGAAAAATAAAAATAGATGTGAGAATCTTACTTTCTACGAATTTTTACGATATTTTCTGTCAAGATTTTCCGTTGTTTTGGTATCTTGAAGAACATTTGTATACACATATACGTGCGTACATAAAGTAAATTTAATACGCGTGTGTTGACGAGATATCGAACTAACGAACACAAATGGATTCACGTGTTTCGTGGCCAGACTCACGAGCTCAGATCAAATGCTAATCTCGCTAATCCCATTAGGAAACAAAGTCCTGAAACCAGTTTACCGAAAGAAGGGACAGCTCGAAAAGTTGCAGACAGCAGATATAAGTTCTCTTCGGCCGACTAAAGAGAGAACAGATGCTAATTCCAGAATTCACGACGGAGTTGAAAGCTTTTTGGATTCCTCGATCTAAACACAAGTATCACGAACTCGCTTCAAAACGAAACGTTTCAAATTTTTCTACAAGATCTCGAGTTTTCTTCATTCGCGAGTCACTGTAATCTTTACTCGGCAAAATATTTATTCCATCATCACGCTACGAAATGTACGTACCGTACTAATAATTACACTGCAAATCTAAAATAATAAAGGAGCCCGAATTAATTACGCCAAGTGCAAGCAGTTTTACTATCCTCATCGAGCGTGTTTCCTTGAACTTAGGAAAGTAGTCGTTGCCACTAACGGCAAGCGATTTTCTGCGAACATTTTATAACGAGCTTCGTGGAAGAGGTTCTCCGACGAGTGCCTTGAACCTTCCACGGTAGACTACCAGAGGAAAACCGGTAGTTGTAATGCCGGTACCTCCGAGTGTCACCTAGACATAGCCTTATCGTCTTAAACATTAAGGGCAAACTAGTGCGGAACAAACTCGAGAATTAAGTTACCAAAGGACGAAACCTGCTGCTAACGTAACGAGAAATGATCAAAACTTATATAGAAACTCTATTCTCAGCCAGAGAAACGTAAAATCAAATAATCTTCAAAAGTTGACATATTACTGTACTTACGTTCGCTTGAAAGTTGCGGAAAGATCTTCGAGGTTGTGGGGGCCAATGTCATTCGAACGCTACAAAGAGTCATTGAGGTAGTGTTATTCGCACTCAAAGTTAGTCGAAAATCGCGGAGAATCATCGAATTGGTGTCGCAGATATTCAAAGTCGCTTGAAGATCGAGCTTGAAGAAGACAGGTTTAATAAGAGGTTTCTCTATGCGTTTAGAACGAGATGATTAATGTTGAACACTTTTTTCTAGACCGTTGGATGTTTAAATCGAGCTCGATTTGGTACGTTTTAATCTCGAAGAAGACGTTAGTTTCGATTCTAAAAATAGAATAATTCCATGAAACAGTAATCATCAACGAAGTAGGTTGGCACACGAGAATTCTTTTATTTTTTTCGGTTCGTTCCAGTCTTTCCGGTTTTCTCGTTAGATTCAGTCCGATCGAAGTGGCAGATTTAATGCGCAATTACATTAAACTTGGAACACAGAATCGAACGAAGGTGCATGGATATAAGGTGCGAAGTAACATAAAAGTCGCATTACAATTCGTGCACCGACGATAAAGCACAAGACATGATGTTTTTTATTCGTTATAAAGTCGCATATGGGTCGCTCGCTAATGTCCACGGGGACTTGATTCACTGGACGATCCTTGAACGCCGATAATCCAGTTTGGCATGCTCGTAAGAACCAGCCATACTAAACACCCTCTTTGAGCCGTACACGCGGATTAACGATGGTAAACATTCGCCATTTTACGAGTCAAACAAGCCACCGCACCGGTCAGATCTACACATATTTCCAACTACCAGCTACTCGTTTCTGTCCAATACTCGATTTCCTAAGATACGCTATGAAATACAATTAGATGTTACGTTTTTCACTAACTCGTAATACTTTCCATGCGATCTATGATTTTTCAAAGCATTTGAGATATCAAGAATTTATTTATTAAAAATCTGAACACTGTCTTGAACCAAACTTTTTAAATGCTTTTGAATCTCCTAGAGTACAAGTTACCCACTTCTCAATCTTTTTTTCTTGTAACCATTTTTCTCGTTCTTTCAATATGAAAATAAATGATCAACGAACAAAGTTTATACTACAACTGTATAATACGATACATTGGGGAAACAGGCCAACGGTTATAATCCTCTTTCTCTGCTCCAAAAACAGTCAGCTTCTAAAGTCTACTCTTCAGCTTTCCAAAAAGTCCGCGATCGAAAGCTAACAATACACGTCCGAGACAATGAATACAAGCTCTCACAATTTAAAACAAAATGCTGATCTCTCGACTCTCCGTCGAAAGCTTTCATAGCAGCATAAAAACATATTCCGCTAAACAAGTTTCCTATCGCGTGCTTTCGTCTCCATTGAAAACCAACCGCCATTCAAGTTTTCTCGTTCAAGGCGTATAACGAGCACGCGCGGACTGTCTCTCTGCGACTAATCTGTCGCGATTTTCCATTTTCGCCTTGAAACGGTCGCGATCCTCTGCAAAACAGAAAACCGTACGAACAAACTAATCTCGTTCCGCGGTTATCTTATCCGAGCTCGTGTCGCTCGCGGCACGAGTACCCTTCTTTCAGCCGACAATAAATTCATTACACGGCCTGACAAGCTTCCCATTCTACCTGTGGTCTGTGCCAACGGCGCTGACAGACGTTTTATGGCGCTTATCTGCGAGCAAGCTTCCACGTTGCCGACGATTCTCGCGAACTACGCCACTGGATACGCTGAATGCAGCTGGCGAAATGGTACCGTGTAGAATGGCCCTGCTGCACTTTCATCGAACGATTACACAGCGCGCGAGATTTCAGTATTTCGTGAAACGCGAGTGACAAAAATGTCACAGTTCTGTTTGACAGAGCGAAAAACTGTTACAGGGCTACGTCAGTTTATGGTTCCACGAGCGGTTGAATGGTGTAGACGTTTTTTTTGTTTTGGAGAGTGACGAAAAACGCGTGCAAACTTGCGACAGATAGAAAAAAAGACCTAAACAGAAATTTATCCCGCAAATTTGCGCACTTTTTTAGTTTCCCGTAAATGAATGAACATCTGCAGTCTACTTCTTACAATTGCTTGCGACTATAGCATGCGTATTGCAATTACTTGCATTTGGGCTTAGGTGACTCGAATCTCAAGGGAAGAGCTAAAATCTTCGAATTGTATTCGACTTATCAAAATTACCAAATAAAGAAGAAAAAAGCTTTGTACGAAGGCACAGTTATATTCATCTTCTCATAAAGCGTTAGTATTCTAACTTTTCTCTTAAAACTAATTTTATTCGACGCACATAAATGTAATGCTTAAAGACGCGCGAGATAGTAGCAATTATTTTTTTAATTATTATTTATTAGCCTGACGAAAAACGATTAGCTTTCATGGGTATGGAAGGTTTACGTCGTTTTACGTTTGCTGTCTTATATTATTCGGGAGAATCCTAACAGTTGGAGGAAAGGGGACAACAATATCGATTGATTGGTGTCTCACATCTTGTGACGCATAGCATAGCTATAGGTGGTACACATCGAGCTGCAGAGCCAGCAACGATAAAAGTTTCACTCGCAGAGGTAAACTTCGACTTGTAGAGGTCTGGCTATTCTAAGCTCGATTCACAGAGATAAAATAATGCAGCTGGACATGTGGCAAATAATTCGAGTTAAAGTAACATTTATTTCGGTTTCTAGAGGTTTTCGCAGCGGATCAACGGGGGATTAAAAAAGATTGTAGCATTACAACGGTTTTCGAGTTATAGAGATTCGATTGTAATGTACAAATATATAAAAATATATAAAATGTGCAAAGCATAGTATTTAAGTTTAATCGGAATTATAGTTCGAAGAAGAATAATGTGGTTGAAGTATTATTGTAAAAAGCAATATGTCATACGTGCACCAACCTAATAAAAATAGCGAGTAAAATTTTTATAGTTAATCGTTGAATACAAGTCAGGAAAAAATTGGAATTTACAAGAAAAATAATTCCCTTCAAATTTGATTTCCTATTTGGAATAAATACATCAATCTGCAAGGTGTTATTTCTATATCAAACTCGGAGATACTAGTTCAATAAACCTGCATATAGGTACAAACGATGGAATATTTACGCTACGCTATTTGTATGAGCAAAAATTGCCCAACTTCTCTGATATTTTACCTACGGATCTCAGTTTCTCAATTTAAACCAAACAAGATTTTTTCTTTATTTTAAACTGAAAAAGCTTTCAGTTTTTCCGTTTGTTGTTGTTTTACTTTCGCGCAAGTTTCAACAAGCGACGAAACGTGACATCATACCGAATATTCGATTACAATGATCTTGTTATAGGACAAAAGTGTACAAACATCAATGTCCATCCGGAAAGGACAAAGCAAAAGAAAAAACGGATCGGAATAAAATCGTCAAACCGTCGTTTTCATTTGCTCTGCCAAAGGACAATTCTTTTAACAAATGTTATTTAACGAACACAAAACGATCGTTGCGATTAATTTCTCACGTAACGAAGCGCGAACGAAGATTTTTTACTTTCAAAGAGTTGAATCACGAGAGATATATATATCAATTAATATTTCCTGGGAAATGAAGTAATGATAAAAAAGCGTACACCATTAAAATCGGAAATAAAACGTACGCGCGGGGACAAAAACTAACGAGATCCATATTTTCTTATTCGCCTAGAATCAGCCGACTAACCAGTATGTTTCTATATCTAATTCGTACTTCGCCTCTCCGTTGGCCCGTATTTTCCGACGGAAATTCGATCATAATTCAACGTGGTCGTTGCGCGTTTCGATTCCCCGGCCGCACGGAAGAACGCGAAATAATTTACAACGTTCGAGCTTTAAAACTTGCATCCAACGTTTTTCGATTCGCCTCCGCATCAAATTCCCAAACAAACTTGGCTGCTGCGCGTTTCATCCGGACACCGACTTTTTTCAACGCAACTCTCGACAAATAACGACACGAGATACGCGCGTTACTGAAACGCTCGTGACCAACGAATATATAAGTTGCGTTAACTTTCATGAATCGGGCAAAACTAGCTGCTAATTGGAAATTTAGTTCGATCGTGAACGTTGCTTGCTCCGCCTGTTTCGCCTCTGTTAACGAAGAAACTTCTCTCGAATATCAGAAAATATAGAATTTTCGCGGAACGCAGGAAATTGGTGAAAACGACCGAATCGTGATTTACAGAGAGAATGCACGATACAAAATGCAAACAAGACGTGGCGATATCGTTGAATAACTCGATAGGAGGGAACCGCAGAAGCCACAGTTTATATTCCTATCCACGGGAGCATAAAACGAGCTCGTAATCGACCGACTATCTCAAAGTGCCACTCGTGTTCGTTCCTAATAGTTTACGGGCCGCATCATCTGGCATGCAGAGCGTGCAAATAATTTAGAAAAGCAAGTTCTACCCGGCTCTCTGACTACGAGATTCATTTTGATTCTTGCTTCGTTGAATATTGTATTTTGGTCTTCTGTGATGCAAAGGTTCCCTTGAGACCTCCGCACAGATAAAATTGCATCTACTTAAACTGGAATGAAATACTCGTTAAATATCAGAAGCTTTAAAAGTAACTGAACTCTCAAATTCGTAGATTACATTTTATCACCGTTACGTTCGTCGTATCGTTTTCCAATCAGTCGATAGATAATTAGTTAATCATCGTTAGTTTTGTATCGTTAGAAAGTTTTTTAATTTTTAGGAAATATAAAACAGTCGCTGTTATATATATATGTATCTAACAATTCAATTATATAATCATCATCGATTCTGATAATCGTCAATTCCGATCTATATCAATTCTTGATATCGATTCTATCAAGTTCTTGCTTGAAATGTTACAAGTCTTCTAGTATGTCCGAGTTAAAGTAAATATACAGAATCAGTTAAAAATTTCAAAGGGCCAAGAACCAGCTAGGAACCAGAAACTAAGGGTTGGTACGGTAGTAAATCTTTCCAATAGATCGTAACCCTAAGCGCGGTAGGATGAATGAATATTGCAGATCCTCGTTCAGCCTTAAATAGAGCAGGCCGGTATCAATAATCGAATCGAAATCGATTGTCCAAACAGACTGTCCAAATAGTTTCTACCGTGGCGCAACTTGGAGCCACGCTCTAACATGCTGTACGCCATACTGCTTTTTCCAGTAGGAACCTACGCTATTACGCGCAAGATAAACATCGATACTATGTAAACTCTCGCGTTCTATCAGAAGATACACGATAAGAACATAAGAAACCCGTATGAAAACCGAGCAAACATTCGTTTAACGAGAAAAATTGATGAAACAAAGTGGCTTCTTTGAAGAATCTTTTCGACGAAATTAGCTTTCCAGTTTTGAAACTGGGTACACGTTAAACGAAAATTCTTTTCAAGACGATTCTATCGCTTACAGGTTTGGAGTATCCCCGGCGATTCAACGTCACAAGGATAAATATTTGCAGATGGCATTTTAACATCGCAGAATTGTTCCTTACCTGCAACAGAGAAAAGAGATAATTCATAAGTAAAGAAAGCAGTTCCAGAGACTCGTTAGCAATAATTTGCTGTATGTTCGTAATCGAAACTTTACTCACCCTTGCTTTATAATATCGTGTCATAGTCGTGATACGCGTTGCGATTACGATTTAACAAAGGCCGACTGTATAACTAATAAATTTTAGTTTCAGCTTCGACTTTAATCGAACTGCAAATCTTTAAATACAGATTATGCGAACGATATTACGATAGAGAATACCTAACGACCACTTAAACCTTAAGTAGTTACCGGAAAAGTCATAAGATCAGGGGTTAATAACCCCTTGCATAAATCAACTTCTTCGCCCTCTAATCTTCCAATTACCCCCGACGTCCATAATGTTATCTCATACTCGTTTATCATCCTCCTACTGCTCGTTTTTCGTGATTAAGAGGACTGAGTAATAAGTCAAACGCATCATTCGTGTTCATGCTTCTATAAACAAAAGGCAATATGACCATCCCTTTACGAGGGATAAATAATTCCAAGCTCGTTTATTTTCATCCATAAAGTGCACGTAGTAGAACGCGCGGGTTCGAGATCGTTCTTACCATCGACAAACTTTAACGCGCAAGAGATTATGGCATTGTCACGTGTTACACCAAAAATCCAATAATTTCTTAGGCGAAATCGCCGCGACTGTGTACCAACACCACGCGCATTTATCAAAACGCCGGTTGGAATGGCGTATTGCATCCCCAACACGCGAATTCCTCCGGCGGTAAAACACGTTGCCGTATTAACAGGCCACCATGTGGATGGTTTATGTGCCGTCTATGACAATGAGATACGTCTTAACGACACCACGCCGGGCAATAAAGATCAATGGCAAAAACAAAGGGACCAACGAAATCGAGAAGAGAGGAGAAACGAGAAGGAAATCTACCGCCCACGTGTTCTCATAAGCACATTTCTGGCGATTTCAATGATTCTTGCGAAGGTTTTCTTTCTATTACGTTATGTATCTTTTTTGATATATATCTTTGAACGTGAAATTTATTACCGCATTTAAACAGGGATAAAACTAATAAGCCTAAGACAAACCTACCGCCCATGCGTTTTCCAAAGAGCATTTCTGGAAATTTCAATGATTCTTGCGGAGGCTTGCTGTTTTTCTATTACGTTGTGTATTTTATATCTTTGAATGTAAAACGTATAGCGGCCCGTGAAAAAGAACTAACTGATTTTTAAAAAATCGCGTTACGCCCACGGAAGCGTTAAGCTAAAATTTCCCTGGATTTTTGTTATCCGAAATTTCCTATATTATTGGAATTTTTCTCCTACCTCCGTCTATATTGAAGTTTTTTAATCAAAACCCAGCGAGTACTTTTTTGGATAGATTGCGTTCTCATTTTTGACAGGGCAGAACGGAACAAAACTCTTGAAATAAAAATAGCGGAAAAACGAGGTACGCGCGATTGTTTCGAACGATTTCTGTTTAGGAAGAGAGAAATAGCATAGGTGGTAGAAACTGAATTTTCTACGCTTACGAATCGACGCTCGTACGAAAAACACGTTTATCGCGATTGTCGCTTCAATATGTTTCCTACTATCCATTCCGTGTGTCTGTCGTTTATTTCATTCCTTTCAACTCGATTACTCGGTTCGCCAACAAACGAGAAAGTAAAGCTTCAGAAAGATGAAAACAGGAAAAAGGACGAAAGAACGGAAGAGTTATCGGCGATACGACGAGGTGCATGAGGCATTACAGAGATCGGGACTCGTGAAAGGATTCCCAGCCACGGATCAGGTAGTACGCGCCACGCGTGTGGTCCATCTCTGACCTCTCTGTTTTCGGGTCGAGTCCAAAAAGGTCCGCGTATAAGTATTCTGATGTACGATCGGCTGGAATCGTTACTCCTTCGTGGCTGCTTGACCTTTGTCCATTGCTTCGTGTCAGAACCTTCTTTATCGCGGGCCAATTCCTGTAAATATTTACGTGTCCCATGGCAGAAAGAATGGGAAATGCCCGAACGACATTGGCAATTTATAAAGGAGCCTGACAAAATTTATAAAGGAGGTCTTTTTCAAATCGTTACGCGTTATTTATCGACGAGGGTAGCAAGTATGAAATATGCTTCTCCGGCTTGACGCCACGATAAACGAAGAATCATCTTTCTTCTCTTACAGAAACCGCCAGAAGCTAAGTGAAACGTATAATTTTAATCTTTTTTGAAAACTTGAGTATACTTGAATTAATCGCGATAACAGTCGCAGAGGAGAATCCTAACTATGCGATGCCTAAGATGAACTACATATATAGAAATCTTATTGTAAAATATCTGTAGTAACTTAGGCTCTAGTATAGTAAAATATTCGGCAAAATATTCGGCTAAAGTGATTATTTTAGGTCGCTGAAACTAAACGTGATTTTCACGGAAACAAGTCGTAATAAATTTCGGTCAACCCATTGACGCGTGTGACTTTCTCGTGGATTTTGACGATACCTTTCGCAAAATTTGGTATTCTTAACCCGTTGTGTGGCTTACTCTGCATGCGTTTGGATCGTGGGTGTTGAATGAGGCTTGGATTATTTTTTATTCGAGTATGTATGAATATGGCGAAATTGGCATTTGAAATATCGGCATTGACTGTGGCAAATGTTCATAAGATGGAATTTTTAAAACCGTACAGTTCCATGAAAAATGATCCTCATTTTCGACTTTGGTGACCTAAAGTACCAAAATCGAAAATTTTGCAATCCGGGTACTGTAATTCGTCATCTACATAACTTATCTGGGAAGAATTTGAAGCCTCAAAATACTTTCATGGACACATTCTATCTATCATATCAAATTTAGTAAAATTATCAGAGAAAACAAAGAAATATCACAAGAAATATTTAACAGTGTAACGAGACGATAATCGCGATTACGTCGATAAAATTTGAAAGAAATCTAAAGACTTGCACAGGAATGGTCGCAAGAATATAATCAACGTAAGAATAGTGAAATCGTACTAATATAATTAATTAATCGACTGCTTAAATATTTTCAAATATTTTCGATACCTCAAGTCAATTTACGAAGAGACATATCCTCGAGAAAGAAAGTTTCGTAAATTAACTTCTTTCTTAGAAGCTCGAAACATTATTCCAGTAAATCACAAAGAAAAGACGACGGCCTCTCGAGGAATTTCTCTTCACGTCGCGTACCTCGTTACCATCAAACGCATTATTTCGTCTGGTGATCCTGGAGATAGGGTTGCGTCATCGTTACAAGACTAGCTGATATCTGATGTCTTGCACCAGCATCTAGCGTTCCGCCGTGAGAACCCTCCCAGAGGGCAGACAGATACACGACGTTTCATTCCTCTAGCTTTGTCACGAGCATACCCATGGACTTGCTTTCAATTTCAGGGTTGCGCGTGCAAGTATCAAGGCAGTTGGACGAACGTAGATCGATATCGACAGTCGTAAAACTTCTGACTCATATATCCCTCTATTCTGCTAGAAATTTTACATCTCGGAGCAAAGGCCCTTAACGCGTTCGTTCCTTTATCTGATATGTTTCGTTGTCCAACAACCTGCTGTGACACATATCGTAAAACGTTCGAACTGTCTCTACGAAGTCAAACGTTTCGTTTAGAAGATCAGATCGATTGATCTGTTCAACGTTGTTACAAAAGGGTTTTGCTTACCTCGTTTGAAGTTCACTTTGAATTCGTAGCCAAGATCGTGTTGCTTTAAGCACTTTAGTAGTTTTCCTTGTAATATATTTACTTCGAGAATTTTTGTGTCTCATAAGCTACGCACGGATGGATCTAAGAAATTTAATAATATTTTACACAAGTAAAATCGATTAGAAACAGAGTTGAAATCGAGATAGAGCGTAGGAATAACTTTACGCAACTGATCAGGGACAAAAATGAGTGATTGTTAAGGTATGGAGAGAATTTGGAGAGAATAAAAAGTTAAACTTTATTTACATATTAACTAAATTTAACTGGATCACTCTCTGAAGGGCTAGAAGACTCTCACTCGCTTGCTTTTTTCCTTCTAGTTGCTCTTTTGTCTCAACGGAGACCTGGGCCGTCTTGCGACGCTCACTCTCACACGTACAATATAAATGTACTATCTATTTAACAGTGATATCAGTGAAGTTTAACGAAACTAGCGTCACTGTTATATATTCAAGTTTTATCTACTATATACTCTTATGCTACACGTATTATTCTCTAAATAATTGGAATTAATGTTGACATTTTTGTGTAAACAAGCTATACTTAACGAAACTTGATCAATACCTAGTTCCACTACCTGTCCACTTATTTTTATCTCCGATCTATCAACCCAATTGTCAAAATTCACGAAGCTTCGCTTCATCCACCAACACACTACCTTCGTGTTACCTGCTCAGGTTCCCAAGAGAATGAAAGCGGCCGTGATAGAAATAATACGCGAGGCGTCCAGCGGACTATTTCAAACGAATCTAACTCACGTCGACGAGCGACGAGCGTCGAATACAAAACGAGTACCCTGTAAAGTCCTGTAAAGCCGAAACTATGCGCGTTTTCGGACTACTCTCGCACGTTCCACTAGCTATTAGATAGAGGGTCGAAACGAGAACCACAGGGTTGCTTCGAACGAGTCGAGATATCGGTGGTCGACATCGAGCATCGCCGCGGCGTGTAGATACGATAGGAATCTGTGAACCGTTGGATTCTGCCTAATCGCTCAATCCTATCATCCGTGGCTGTGTCACGGGGCAACCAAACAACGACATGAACCTCTCCGATGTCAAAGGCCGAACTACCGTTCTCGTGATCTCCAGGTAAAACCGCGACAAACGTTCGATTTGCGAATTCGAAGTGTACGGTGATTCTATTGAGCGGAGAATTAAATCTGGCTGCGTCCAAACGAATGCGGTGGATCATCGAGCTAAAAAGGAGAGATTACAGAAGTGGACATGACAAAAACATGAGGAATCACTTTTTCTGTGGGAAAGTATTCTCGTATCGGCAAACTTCTTATATTTTTATATTTGATTTTGGAATTAAACATAGGTTCTTTAATCTGCTGTAAAATTTTCCAGCTATTTCTCATAATCAGAGTATTACAGTATCGGGGGCGTTAAAATATTCCTTGTCTTCGCGGTTGTATCTCTGGGTTCCATAAAACTTGGCCAATTTATCATTTATTAAGAAGTAGGCAAAGATTCATTAAAAAGAGACCGAGGTATTAAAAAGACAAAGAACGAAAAAAACTGGATAGAAAAAAAGGGAAGCGAAGAAACGAAAGGATTAGGAGCATGAAGAAGCAAGAAGAAAAAGAAGGAAGAGACGGGAAGAGAATTAAAATCTATTAGTCGTAGCAAACATTTCACACTCATCGGCGAAGAATCTTTAATTAAGAATCATTAATTATACAAGGAGAACAAAGCCAACCGCAGATCCACTTGACGTTTTGTCTCGTTCGCGATAGTTAAACCAGAGTGTGTAACGTATACGAGACAAGGTAGCAGTTCACGGAGTAGAATCTGAGAAGAAAAGGCGTCCCACTTCCAAGGTGTTCGGAGCTAATTGCATCCTTCTGATGAAAAACGATCTAGCCCGGTTTCCAGCGGTGATAATCGTGAAAAATGTGTGAGAGAATTACTTTGCCGGTGGTCTAAATTAGCGGACGGCGAAGGTTGCCAAGTAGTAGGCTAGCGATTTAATTTCAGTTTAAATGCGCCTCGTCCTGTAGAGCCACTGCCAACTGTTCCAGACACACAGACACAGGACTTTAATATTCTACGACGCATTTTACGAGTATCATTCTGGAACGGTTTCTGCCGCTCCAATAACTTTAATCCAGGTACAACGTCGGATAAGTCCCGCTCTAAAGTCCATAAAATGAATCACAAACGGCAACAAGACCGCCCATGAATTATTTCGATTTTATCGCTTACGGCTCTCTTACATAATAAGTTACCAACTAATTACTACTTCATTGACAAGTTATAAGTTACAAGTTACAGGTTTTCCTTTTACGATTTTATAATTTTATAGAACAATCAAATAACTTATCATTTGTAAAATTTGTTTGTCGATGTTATGCAAAGATGTTTATCAATACTCGTGAATTAATTCAATCGATCAAGACGGTGCAGTTCTTTTAATCTGCGAAAGACATTGAACGTTTGTTTTTTCGAATACGCTTCGATTTTCTGCCTTTTGAAAAAATATCACGCGTAACGGATCCTAATGCCTTGCACCTGATTTGAATAGTTTTGCATATCGTCGCTCGGGACAGTAGTTTAGTGGCGTTACTCGAAAAACCGGCTCGCCAGACCAGAGACAAACACTGGCGAATTTAAATGCCAGCCCGGACCAGTCTTATTCAATATTATCACTGTATTCCCTTACATAATCGTTCTAATCGCGATCTAGCGCGCCGTATAATCCTAATCGTTAGCACACATCTTTGGCCAGGCCTCAGGCGGGGTTACGTAATGCAAAATCAAAGGCCGTATCGCGTTGGAAATGAAGTTAATCGAGAAACACGAACTGTCGGTCGACGCGTCACGCTTCTTGCGCTACGGTTAACACTTAATTCAATTCCACGCTGATGATTCATTACTGTTTACAGGAAACGTTTTCTACGAGCTCATCACCGTGCGTGAACGTACACCGATGGATGAAACTCGAAGAAACTGGAAAGCGACGAATCGCGTTGCACTATCGTTGCTCAAAGTTGGTTTCACAATTCATGAACGACTTACGTCGAACGATACGACTATTCAAACAATTTAATAAATCCATCGTTGTTTAATCGCCTCAGGACGTATTTACTACTTTACAACATCGTAACACTGGAAGCGTTGAACATTTCTTTCGATACGATCATTTACTTAGTTTAAGCGACACGATCAATCATTCGCTATCAATCAACGTGTTAAACGTACAATTCGCAACTCTAAAACTTCCGATTAAAAAGAGGCATCGATTCAGCTAGCAGACTGAACGCCACACTAGAAAACAGTTCCATCATTCACTGTCCAGCAGAGAAACACCAACACAGAATTCAAACAATTCAGCCGACAACCAGATCGCCGGTTCCCGAACGTTGAACACGCGTGAACGAACCCTCGACTACCGCGTGCTACACGCCTCCTTCAAACGAGATTCCATAAATCAGGAATACGAAGAGGAGGAAAGGGTCGTTCGCAGACTCGACGAGGGAAGAGTTCTGTGATCGTTGGTCCGACCATCTTCTCAGTGTCGTGCATGGGGCGGCGTCGCGACGCCTCGGCTCGGCTCGTTAAGCCAAGGGATCGAAGACGCAACGGCGCGTCCTATCGAAGTACCGTTCCGCGGATGTAGCCGCGAATAATTTAACGCGCGCTCGCTCGCTCTCCGCGAATGTGTTACACTGAGATTATATCACGGTGCATCCGTTACGCGGCGGACAACGCGTACTTAATATGCATGCACGGCTTAATTTACATTAGCCGCGGCGCGCTCGCCTTGCATTATGTACACGGAAGCGAGCTCTGGGGACGCAGCTAGAACGACGGATCACGTCGTAAAACAAACGATACAGGCAAAAGGGGAGACGCGAAAGAAGGGAGAAGAAGTGGTTAATGAAATAGTAATTTAACGTGGATAGCTACTAGATAAAGCGTCGTGGCGTAGGCGAAATTCATTTGCGGATTTACATCTTTCTATTTGGTGCTACGAACGATACACAACTCCTCATAAAAAGCTTCCAATCAGGCACAGTAATACGAATTTTACTCGGAACATTCATATTTCGGAACTACGCTAACTATGTTGACAATATATATATATATATATTGGACGCTTCTAAATTACTGTAAACACCTTTACATCTGCTGTTAGTAAATACTGATAAAAGCAATAGTTAATATTAATCGGCATAAATAAAGTGGCAATAATTTGAGATGGATGAAAATTGGTCCTGCAGACACCTGAGATAGGTAGCTCCAAGCGTTTCTGTGGAATGTTCGAGCGATTAAAGTATTCGTTCCCAGCCACATTCCGAAAAGATTATATGAATTTCCTGAAATGTTAATTATTTGTTAAAGATGAATATGGAATTTGAGCGATGCAGGTAAGTATATTTCTCGTTTCGGTTTAAGCTTAGCAGACCATTTGATCCCAATTATGGCACGGAGTATAGGAATTCATCGGGAATATTCTTCGATTATAACTAAAAATGTAACACAGGTATTAATCTTTTGATCGAATTGCATCAGGTACAGGTGCCCAAATAAATATATACGATAACGTAAGTACCGGCGCGAATGAGACAATTGAAGATCGTTTAGAAGTACGCTTCTTCAGTGTATTGTAAATTACGGTACAAGCACCTCACTTTGATAGGAAGTCTCTGTGGATGAATATGTCGAATTAAAAACGTAAAGACGTATGTTTTCTAGGAAATTCAACCTTCGAATATCCAAGTTTTTATGCAAATGCGTTCGAAAGTCACGTTTGATAATATTTGCGTAGGTTGCTCGAAACGATTGAAACAATTGAGAAATTAAAAAAAGGAGCATATATGGATATTAAGATACATTGTATGGGAAATACGCGTCAGAAATAGTTTTCGAATGGTAGTCGTCGAATTATCTCGCATTCTACTGTATTCTATTTTAAAATTATTTTCAACATACATACGCCCGATTACAGTTTCATTTTTTATCTTTTACCTTTTTTTTATTGAAACGTCGTCATACTCCTATGTTTTCACCTTTTCGAAGATACTATAACAAAATTTGCCACGGTGAAACGATACCAGTCACTGGAAAATTAACGTCCCGTTCTAAATCACGATAAACGAACGAATATAGAGATTGTGCGGAGAGCTCGTATGAAGTAGCTTGGAACGAGAGGGCGTGGAAGGATAGAGAAAAGCAGAGGATACGGGTGGAGAGGAAAACGATTAAACCGATAATATAAAGCGTGGACGAGAAGCTAACGAGCGAGGAGGAACAGGCACGAGAGAGGTTTGTTGAGCTTTAGCCTGGTGTTAAAATGAAATTAGCGTGTAGCAACGTGTACGAAGGAAAAGCAATTAACCGTCTGTGTCTATGGCGACCGTCTTTCCTGTTTGTTCTTCAGACAATTTGATTCGTTTTGGTTAAGAAGTTCGCGAGTCGTAAATGAAGGAGACGTTTCCTTGTCAGATACAACGGCAGTGATATAAATAAAGGCGAGTGCAAGATTGCCAATGAATGGTTAGAAGAGAAGAAAGGTATTTCGAATCGAGAGAAAAACGAGCCGCGCGAAAAGAGATTAATGGCGGATCGTGAAATTTACGAGAGAGTACGGCTAGGAGGATCCCGTGTCGGATATCTCGATGTCGTAATCAATGGGGGTTTGCGGGAAGAGAAATCACTTAGTACACGGATGGATGAAACTTGTATAAACAGCATCGTACGGCGAACGAAAGGAAACGAAACTTCAAAGTATCACAATTCTGTGTAGTTTCGTTCAACTTAGTCGTGGTGGTCGAATTTAAGTCGCTTAAACACGGCTAGAATCGGCAACTTGACTTTGTATTTGTATTCGTACGAGCGATTTGGATTCAAGTTTATGCTCGATTTCCAGTCTGTGTTCATACGAGTCAAGCTGTTTGACTTGAAATCAAGTAACCACAATTCAAGTAGATATATAATAGAAAATGAATGGTTAACATGGTGTATATACTTAAACCGACTGTTCTTCCTTCCAAATCAAGGAATGGTTGTAACATCGAGTCAGTTTCTTCAGCTTAAAAGAATTAAAAGCGAATTTCAAGTCAACTAGAATATCAGATTTACGCTCGGACAAAGTTGCTTCACGTTGCTCAACCTCGACTGACTTGACTAATCTAAAGGAGATATTAGGAACATTATCTTCTGCACGAAAGACAGAAAGAAACTTTCCCAAGGAACAAGAACAATATGTGTAACGATTGTTTCGAAAGATCGTTTTAGAGTGTGTAGCACAATCAGTAACACCAGTTGATCGCGGAACGAATCAGATTACCGGACCTTAATCGGTTAATATTCTTTCTAAGCTGCTAATGAACCGATACGCGCCAGTCGTTAGACGCCGGCGTTCAAGAAACAACTTCGTATAATGAATGGTACACGTTTTTGCTCGCGCTACGCGCTTGTCGGACAAATCATCGCGAATGAATGACCGACGGGATGATATCGTGATATCTACGATCTAGCCAGCAATAATTTACGAACCGGATTAAGAGACGCGTGTTATTACCACCGAGTGCTTGCTTGTTTACTCCTCGATTTCTCTTTCGTTCGAGTTCGCACCCAGGCGAAGGTGCCGGGATTTAATCTACGAAATCTAAGTTTCAATTGATATTTCACATCTTAATAACGTTTATTGTTCTATCGTTTAGTTAGCTATTTGCCAAGCTTTTTATAATCTTTCTGTTACGTAGGAATAAACCACTTTACTGCATTGCGACGAGGTAAATATCGTTCCGTCTTATGAATTTCATTACTTTGGTATTTCATTTCTATTTTATATATTTTCTTCGCGTATGATTCCTAATTCTTTCGGAACCAAATTCCCTTTCAGTTTGTTAAGCTGTAGACAATTTTTTATTTGTTGATTATCAATTGTAGAAACGCGTCTTTTCTGATCTTTTTGTAGAAAAGATAAAAATTAAGAACAGGATTATTTAAGTCAAGTATATTTGTCGTTTAATTCCTTAATAACGTATTAAGCACGATATGATCTAACAACAATACGTGCATAATCGAGGGTGAAAAGCGAGCGTAAATACGAAAATTGGACAACTCTGTTTTACATGGCATCAAAAAACATATTCTAAACGATAGAATAATCGTAAGAGGAGTTTGCTCGAAATGTTCGTGTCAGAAATCTGCAACGATCGAAATACTTCGAAATACAAAAAAAAAAAAAACGAGAGGAACGCAGTCGAGTTTCACGTTCCTAGAGAATCCACCGTGGCACGAGGATCAACTGTTTTTCGATAAACATCGCCGCTACTTGCCGCTAATTCTCGGCTCGTGTACATTCAGCCCGCGAAGTTATTCGCTAATTAGCGAGTTATCAGCAAGCGCAGCATCCCCTGGCAAGCTTTTATGCGCAGCCTGTGACTGAACGTTCTAATCGCGCTGCATTCATTCGCCTGGAACTTCCTGCGATTCCATGATTCACTGGGAACAGTTTTTGCAACTAGCTCTCCGATCTCTCTTTGTTCTGCCTCTTAGTTCCTGTCATCAACGCGTTGATATTTGCGACCGTTATACCTTTCTTCCGACGACGATTCTACGGACGAAAATGAGATTTTCTTGCGACCCAGGCGAGCATGATTGGCTTTTAGAATAATCCCACCAAATAGATCGCCTTTGTTTCGGATGAATACTTTGTTAACGGGAAGTCTGTGAGTTACAGTACGAACATCGCTTCTTCTTTAATTTAACCGTCGTCCTTTTCGATATTAAATTGGTGGGCTGAAAAATTAAATAACATCAAATACTGGCACTAAATTGAAGAGATTTGCAGAAAATTGAAGTCCGAAGTCCTTACTAGATCCGAGTAACCTTCTGCCTGATTCAAATATAGCCTCGCCACTAAGTCATTTTCTCATTTTTAATAATTTATCTTCCTGAGTCCAATGTCTACGTTACTTTCTCATACTTTGGTTATTATATCAAAAGCCAGCAGCGTCTAATAATACGCAAGTTTCATTATTCTCGAAGTTCAGGACTGAATTTCAAGGTACTGAAACTTAGCTAAATTAAATAACCCTACCATGTACGTAAGCACGTATGTGAGTAAGTTAGAAAACATAGAAAAATTGTGCTTAAACGATCAACCACGACAGCCGCGGCAATAAACGTATAAAACAAAAGTACGTGGTTTCTCCTTTTTAAAAATGGTCTTGATACACGTCGCAAAGTCCATCTGCCCCGAAGCATACGATACGCGTGACATGGAACGGCAATTAAAATGCACGGAACTGTGGCGTGTCACGCGATGCTCCTGCGTCGCGTCGATTAATCATACCGCAGAATATTTGTTAATCCGTGCTGCGGTACACGGAGAACCGGACGGTCCCTCGGAAACCGGAACACGTCCGTTAATTCTTTGCCGACCTCTGACATATCAACTTGCGGCACGGAATCGGTTTCTCGAGGATCCGCTAATAGATGCATGAACTTCTCACCTATCACGAAAGTTTAGCGACCGGCTACCGCGTTTCCTCGAACCGCGAACGGGCGCATTTCGGCGCAAATGAAAATGCCACCGCGACAAATATAGCGCATTCGGACTGGGTCAACCGGGAGAAACTAGGTGGCTGACATTTGCATTGCAGAAAACGCTTGAATATTATCATCGTACGACACGCGAACCTATTCCGGACACGGGTTTCGTTGCCTATCAATGGAAGAGATTAACAGAAACGGAAACTTAAATGTGATATCTACGTCAGAGACGAGGAAAATAGGAGGTAAATTTTGAATTGTGGGTCGATGGATACAGAGAGGATGTAGTGTTTCGTTCGAAAATATAAGGAAGAAGGGTGACGCGATGCAAGAATTAATAGAGATAGTTGTATCAAAGACGGAGTATTCTTCTAGAAGGGAGATTTCTCTCGAGACATTGACCTCGGCACTTCGCACTTCAAGTAAGCTCGAGTGTCAAGATGAAAATAGCGGCTTTGGTGATGAGGTCATCGACATCAAGTGCAGAGGCCGAGGTACACGCCTCGAAAGCGTCTCAAGGTGGCAAAGGTCGAAGAAGTAGGCGCGCTAATAAAACTCGATAGTGTCTGGCCACGTGTCGACGAACGTCGATTACCAAACGAATGAAAAGAGTGAAAGACGACGATGAAAGCTTACCAATTTCGAGACAAATGTCGTTCGTTCTAGCCACGAGGGTAGTCGCTTTTCTCCGAGGCGATTCGATGAACACCGAGGCTTTCAATTTTTACAATTCCACGATATTACGATTGAAACGGCACCCAGGACAGTTACGTTGAAGCGTTTCCATCTCCACGCATCTCGACTTTCAAAGGGCCGTTCGCTTGAGTCGTGTCTGCAATTACGAGAGTGCAAGCTGCATTTTACGAGCTTTCCCAGTGGAAGTTGCCAACGCTGACGAGCAACTTACGAGATACACTTTGTCGTATTCCTCGTAGCCGCGGGGTGCAAATACCGAGAGTTCAACTTAACTTGCAGACAGTCCAACTTCTGATCAAGCTGGAAGATCGCGATGAAACCTGCCACGACCGACGCGTGTGCAAATCAACGGAACTTGAACGAATCGTAAACCGCCCACGTGTAACGTCTGTGTAAACGTACAAACTTGCGTTATCTAATTGTCAGAATTCTTCCTAGACCTCTAGAGAAGCTTTGAACGTGTGGCAACGCCATCATGGCACCGTATAATGAGATTAAGGAGTTCCTCGAGACAGATTTTAGGTGTAACCTTTAACGACGCGATTGTACGGATCAAGTTTCGAAAATAAAGAAATTTATGACACGATGGGTTTATATCATCGTGAAATCGTAAACACTGAGCGAAGGATTCCCTGGCTTGTGAATGATATTCGGATTATTATCTATGATGAAACTGTAAATGCGATTAAAGCGGAAAAGAAACACGTTTTGATTACGAGAATCGAAAATGTGACGCAAGTAATGAAATCCTTTGCCTCGTCGATGTGGAAATCAGATTCTAACGAACCTTAATATCCTGTGTATTTGATATAAAAAAGATATTGCATCTATGATGATATTAAACGCGTAACGCTAATTGTAAAGTGAAACGTAAGAAATTCTAAGATTCGAAGGATTAAATCGGAAGATTAAGATATTTCAAAACTTGAATACAATCTCCACGAGAAAGCGACACTTTAAACTTCGTTAGAGGAGAACCCACCCTACGACAATCCTAAGTTGTGAAACTTTGAATCCCAGAACCTCGATCTCAATCGTAAATGTTCAAATATTTTCATGATTTGGCGTATTACGTGCTGCTAAAGTTTCATTTCGAACGAAAACGTCATTTCATATTCACCAACCTAATAAAACAATGACAATCTTGAACCGTTCCGTCACGAAATCAGCTTGTCTACACGCAAAGCGAGCGTGGAACGTCTGGAAGCTGAGAAGATCGAAAGGCAAGGTGCGGTGACCTATCACCGTGCAGCCGGTTACACGGCAGGCCGACTATCGGCAGCGAGAACGGCGCGGTAAGAGTGACTCATCCGCTTCTAACCGCTCCACTCTCCTCGTTCCTTCAACCTTACGCTCGTTCCGTTCTGTTCCACTTGGCACCGCCGTGGCATGGCACAACGCGCCACGATATCGCTTTTCCAGCTCCTAGATGTTGTTGCTCGTCTAGGCGGATCCGCTCCGCGTCCGCCTCGCTGAGCTCGTTGCATTTCGCGCTTGAAGAAGGATGCTCGGCCAGCCGGCGCGTCTGTCTCGAACGACGGCTTCGTTTTTGGCCTCGAGCTGACAACCCTCCACGTTGCGACATCCATTATACACTGCCAGTCTTTTGAACGCGATGCCAGCGTATTGTTCGCCGGATAAAACAGATAGCAACAATTTCACAACGCGAGTTTTCCCTTCCTTTTACAATCACGCTTACGTAGTCGCTCGCTTTCCAGGGACACGCTCGAGACCGGACGATACTTTTTCAAGATTTTTATGGTTATCTCTTTATATTTTTCTCCTCGGTTTGAATTGCGCTTCGTTGAGGAGGTTTCAAGCGGTTTAGAGTTTCTCAGCGGAATTTGTTGGTAATTGTTTGTTACGGAATGATGAACAGTAATTTGGTTCCAATCCTTTTTCAAGAATTCGTTGCTGAGGTTCGACGAGGTTTGCAGAATCTTATAGAATTTGTCGATGAATGTTTGTTATAGAATAATCATTTGTTCGTCGAGGAGGTGTGAGACAGTTGCGAGATTTTTTGCCTACTTGTTGGTAAACGTTTGTTACGGAATGATGAACAGTAATTTGGTTCCAATCCTTTTTCAAGAATTCATTGTTGAGGTTCGACGAGGTTTGCAGAATCTTATAGAATTTGTCGATGAATGTTTGTTATAGAATAATCATTTGTTCGTCGAGGAGGTGTGAGACAGTTGCAAGATTTTTTGCCTACTTGTTGGTAAACGTTTGTTACGGAATGATGAACAGTAATTTGGTTCCAATCCTTTTACAAGAATTCATTGTTGAGGTTCGACGAGGTTTGCAGAATCTTGTAGAATTTGTCGATGAATGTTTGTTATAGAATAATCATTTGTTCATCGAGGAGGTTTGAGACAGTTGCGAGATTTTCCGCCTATTTGTTGATAAACGTTTGTCGTGGAATAACGAATCGTAATACTCGAATCCTTTTTCGCGAATTCTTTGACGAGGTTTGTTGAGGTTGAGAGTATCTCCTAGAATTTGTTAGTGAATGTTTGTTGTAGAATAATGAATTGTAATGTGAACAGTGAATTATTGCAACGCATTTGAATCTTTTATCCCTTTTATTCCTTATATCTTGTTCGGAGTTATCATTGACGACATTTGAAGCGTCTTTTCCGAGGTTCTTTACCGCTGGAAATAGTAAAAACTGGAATTTGAAACTCAGGTTATAGAAACTTTAATATCATTCGCTGTTGCGTTAATAAAAGAACGGTAGAGATTTGCTCGGTATAACTCAGCCAAGTGGATATTTCGCCCGGGCAACGACCATCTCCGTTTCCAGTACAGAAATCGTGATGCACCGATTACTACACTCGTTACACCAGTCGTAGCCTGGCCTGCCGACGATATTTTGAGTGACGTTTAAAATTACTTCGTGCCAACTGACAAGAGATCCGTTCTAACGCGTACTAAACTGGTTCGTGGCACGAACATCTTAGCTCGGTTAATTTTCTCGAATTTGTTACGTTACACGGTGAATCCTCCATCAAACGAACAGCAGCACCGCGAGAACAATCAGCTTGTACCTCGATAATCTCTCAAGACGTTTCATTCCTTCCCCTCTAGCGTTTTCTTTATCGTCAGATTAACAATTCCAAGTAACCCTCATTAGTCATCGACTCGAGTCAAAAACGATCAAACGTTAAATGACATAAGACGACTGAAACGTAAGAAACATTGTAACGATCTCGTTTTATCACACGCACGAGTTCACCCAACGAAATATAAGCTGTCACATCGAGCAAACGCTTTCGTTTTACATATTTCATCTTTCCTCTATATCGCTCCAATACATTCTACGTTATAATTACTCTCTTTCTCCTGCCCTCTTTCTCTCTTTCTCTCTCGTGTGCTCGCCGCTTATTATATTTCACGCTGTTCGAACGAATTATTTTCACAGATCGAACTAAGCGATTCCGGCAGGTTTGTTTGAACGGTCGCGTGGAAAACGTCGACAAACCGTGACGCTGACGTCCTTCGTAAGAGAGAATTGTTTCAAAGCAACCGTCCCCGATTTTTTTAACCGAATGAAAAACGCGTTACAATGGCACCGCGTTCGATGATAATTTCGTACGACGTCCACTTTTCCAAGCTCCGAGTTTCGAACCGCTCGACACGCACCGTCCGCTTCGTTGAACTTGTTGCGCTTCATGCTTCAAAAAGGTTGCTCGATCAACCGGTATGTCTGGTCGGGAGACATACCGGTGCTTCACTCTCGGACGGCTTCGAGATACAGACTGCACGAAATCGAATCGACCCACTGCGTCTCGATCTTCGATCGTCAGCAACTCGATTCTCACAGAGAAACAATTCTTTCAAGCATCATAAAAGAGTCGGAGGAACATGCTTTGACAAAATTTACAATTAGATGGAAATTGAAGAATTCGTGACAGAGTGCACGAGACGGGGTCGGCCTGCTGCGTCTCCATCTACATTCTATCTATTCTAATCTACGTCTCGTAATCGATCTTTCAGCTATTCGATTCTTAGAGAAGACAGTCGGAAAGAATTCTTTCGCGAACCAGTAAATTGTCAGGAAAATATTCCATGACAAAATTTACAATTAAATGGAGATTGAAAAATTCATGACAAAATAGCTTGTGGAAAATGTATTTAAAATTTAGCCAGGCGCTTTTAATATTAGGATTACAGACGACAAAAAATGTTATATTTCAATAACATTTGTAGCACAGAAATCGGAATAAAAAGTTTATCAATACGAATGTCAGATGACTATGAATTTATTGCACGTTTCAGAAGGTAATTTAATTTCGATTGACTTTGAGTTGGTTTTGGTCAATTTGGTTACTGCAGTAACCCATTCGATTGGTTATTTATACCACCCTAGTTGTGTATATTGAATCAGAGTAACCAAAAGCTATGAAACTGGAATCATATTGCATTCAAAGGTCTGCAAATTGAAATTAATGGCAATAGAAAACGTTTGTAAATTTACATCTATAATATTTTTAAATGCTGGCCTAGTGAAATTTCAAATTGCAATAACTAAAATGCAGAAAGATAACAAGTACAAAACGTGTTGCAGGATGTTAACGACAATTACTTGCGAACGAACTCGACCAAAGTGATGGCCATGGTGAAATACAGCTGTTGGCAAACATCATTAGCGCGATTTACGGTCTCATGGCTTTTTATCATATATCGTCAGAACGACAAGCGCGAGCAACGTGCTTGTAAACTGGAATTGGAATTTTTTCCAGCCACGAGAAAATGTATCGACGGCGAGTCGAATTAAAAAACGACGTTTACCATGCGGAATATTTTGATCGATGATTCAGCGTCATTCGTCAAAGACGAGTAATTTCAATAATGCGTTGCGCCGCTTAATTACCTGTTTAATAATCCTTTCGATGCTGACAAGGATCGGTAAATTGCATTGAAACTTGTCCAAGAAACAACATGCAAATCCGTGAGCTTTCTTCCTTTGCTGTTGCGTCTAAGACAAGTTGCAGTAGGAAGAAACAAGCGTGTGAAGATGTAAAAGAGAGGAAAGACACGTAAGCATTCGATTAGTTAATCTCTGTTGCAATGACTCGTAATGAATTCATGCATTGCGTTACATGAAACCACTAATTGATAAGTAGTACCACGTCAAATTCATCATTACCGAGCATTTATCTTCGAGTCCTTAAATCTAAAAGCTCATTCTCTATGTGATAATCAACACTCGATTCTTCTAATTGATATACCGTCAGATTTGATGTGTAAAATACAATATCCAGTATCGTGTACTTAATAAAAAAACCAGCCTTTGATATTAATATGTATGAACGAACATACTGGATATCTCCTGGTAGCTTTTAGGTTAGATGTAGAGTATTTTATAAAATAGAAACAAGATGAAAACGTTGTGTGAACGTAAGGTAATAAATCGTCCGGTAGAAAGTTATGGGAAAAATGTGAAACGTGAGGAAAATTGTAATGGTCTCGCTCTCAATATAATACAGACAATATTTAATTTTCTGAATAAATTCAATTAACTTTCTTTTAGTTACTTCAATTATTTCTGAACTAACAAGATTTTTTGTATTTACTGAACGCATCTGAACACATCTTCAAGTACTGACTTTCGAATGATTTTACTATCGAATTATAACACGCATTTCATACGCTGCTCTCTATGTTCATATTTCTCTCCTATCTATGTTTGAATGAAACTAAACCAAATAAACGTTACATTACAAATATTTTGGAATATTATTAATTTGTAATAATATTAAGTTACAGACTATTTATGATATTGGATATTTACTAATAAAAAAAAGAACAAGAAAAAATAATCTACGTTTTAAAAAAATCGTACCACGAAATATTAAAACTTGTTAAACGATTCGAGATTTTCTACTACAATTATCTAACTTTAGCGGAAGTTACACAAACGGAACTATATAGCCTAGCCTAAACTGTTAAAATCATGCTATACGCAGTGTGTTTGCACAAACACAGGATGTACAATCGATGAAAGGGGAGCTATTGGTTATCTTCGAGCCCGATATTCGTTATCAATCGGGCAGTTCGATAGTCTAACAGTCACGGTTCTCTGGTCTAGAGCAAGAAGCCCAGACACAGCTAGTGATCGGTCCGCTGAATTTGAGGCGCTTCATGCTTGAAAAAGGTTGTTCGGCCAGCCAGCAAGTCTAGACCGACGACGACAGGTTTCACCTGAATAGAACCGATGGACCAACGTCGGGACGACATTAAGCCGCGCCTACAATGGACCGATTTTTCGAGGCTGTCGTCTACACGCCACTAAAAATTACTTGTCGATAGCTTTATGGCCGAAAATTCGTTTCACGTCTGTGCTTCCGTAAAATTTCGTTCGACCATCCGATCATACATTGTTTCACGAACTTGTCTTCTCAATGAACGTTTGTTCCTATACACGACGTTTATTTTGAAGCTTCCTTTTGAATTTTAGTTAAGTTGGATTAGAGAATTTTAGAGTCTCCATGAAAGTTTAGGATGATAATAATACTTTCATGTGGAACGTGATAGTTGAGATGGAACGATCAGTTTTGTGAAATTTTAGCAACTTTGAATAATGTTCGTGAAATAATCTTCGAATATTTAAACAATACATTCATTGTTCTATTAAACAATTAAGATAAACAATATTCGTCTGTTCTTTAACTTCGATTAAAAATTGGTGTCAGTTATTATTTGAAGAATCGTTAGAAAAATAAGATAGTAATCAAGAGACAAGATTCTAATTACTTTAACTAACAATCATCCCAACGAACAATAGAATAACATGCATAATTACAGTACGAATTTAAAAAACGACAGAAACACCAACATACAATAGAAACGACGTTGAACATAAAGCTGCAGTAAAAATTCTGTTCAAAGATTTAACAAGCAAATTCACAATGGCGACTCAGAGCAACCAGTGATGTCAACATGGTTAATTACCCTATACGCTGCTTCTTTGACACGCATAATTTACCAGGGATGCCATGCCAATGTGTCGTGATGTTTTTTACTTGGTCAAAGAATACAAGGTTTCCTTTGTTCTAAAAACAAGCCACGTAATTAGAGAATGTACCGTTGGAAAATGGAAACACAGAGTGAATACACTTTGTAATCAACTAATCACAGTCAGGATTCTACGTCGACTACGAATCGCTTGTCCTTTTCATTTACATTTTGCCTACCAGTTTGCACTCCAAAGCTCGAGAGAAACTGCCAGATACGTTCTGTATTCCATCTAGTAAACGCTTTGAAATTGAATACGAAGTTGGAAACGGTAATTTCTGGATGAGTTTACGTGTCTTCCTAAGAACGTGAGATATTATTTAAAACGGTGAACTTTCTGAAGTTTAAAATAATTTACAAATATATTGACATCTTTATTTTCAAATTACTGTATTGCTAATTTATATATCTACTGTACTATATAATATTTGCTATATCCATTTTTCCGTAACGCTTAACCGACAAGTATTTTCCATTTTGAATTACGTCATATCAAATACATACAGCGACACAAGAGTGAAAAACTCGATAAAAGTATACTTATCGTGTTTTTCCCCTCTCGTCTTCATTTACGAACGACAAACGTTCCACTCTCTCACATAGCAAAATATAGATTAACTGCAGACGAGTAAATCGTGCAATCCGTAAACAGAATTACCAAACACTCGGTGGAAAAGGAAATTTCGTCGCGTCGGGTGTGTCTTTTAGTCATTTCGATAAACGAAATTGAATTTTCAGGGGAACAAAAGCGTACTTCATCGGCCATGCTCGACAAAAGCGGAAAATAATTCCGCGTTGGTTATTTCGATGATTCGATTTACACAGAGCAGTATCTCAGTCGCTTAATCGGATAATCTTCCGTAGATTCGCTTTCACGGACGATACAGCGGCAATAACGAAGAAATAACAAGGTGAGCCGGTGGATAACTGTGTTAGCGAGAAGTTCTTTCAAATTGATGTACAGCGGGCCACGATATTGCGTCCTTTCAAGGGGAATTTTAATAACCTCCGTGTTATCAAAACCTCGTCCGATTCGATTAATCGGTTCCTCGTACATTTTCATCGAGCGAGGTAAAATTCTCGGTGCGTTCATCGAACTTGTTAAACTTCTACCCTCGCTTGTTTGTCACTGACGATCAAGTGAAACTTCCGTTCCAATATCCAGTTTAATATAGCAACAATTAGACGGTACTGAGAGGAGAAGTTTGGATGCTTTTAAATTTTTTAGAAGGATATGATTTTTGATAGAAAGAGGAATTTCAATTTTCTTATTGAAATGGATAAAAATTAATGGAACGTCCTTTTTGGATTGTTTTTATTGAGTCTTCTCTTATATATAATTAGAGCATTTTATTATAAATAATTGAGTTGAGTTAAAAATGTCAAATATTGGACTTTCTCCTTTATGTAGTGAATTATCTTTCTCGAAACGTGTAATTGTTATGACACAATTATATTTTTTCGCATGAAAATTAAATATTTTTACGTATGAAATATGCGAAACTTTCAGACATATTCTATTGCAATTACTGTAACCAAATAGCACCGATACATTAGACAAATAATTTGAGAAATACAGCGGCTAGAAAAAGTATTCGCATAGCATCGTATTTGTTGTAGAATTTACATACTGATTAAATCAGATCCAAAAACGGTTTTTGTACTACTTACTGGTATTTTTATACGACTAGAAAAATTTAATACTATGAAATACAGTAACTGATAAATAATAAAGTAACAAGTAAACCGTCTCTATCTGAATCAGATCATAAAATCGATAAAATCCACGGACCAACAGGCGATTAAACCGTATTTCTAACGTTATACGAATCATAGTTAGGGGTACACAACCGCGTTCCATTCATGGTCGATCCGGGCTATTAAATTTCACCCGTACGAATTACAAGCGCAGTTGCGGTTTTACAATCTCACGCGTAACGCGTTTAACGTAAACCCTTGGATTTGTGTGGCTTTTGAACGCGTCGATTTTCACGAAGCGCGACGCTTTTCACCACCAAACGAACTAATTTACCATTCACCCTGAAACAACATTCAAACTGACATACCTACGTATGTCCCAGGAGATCTTGAAGAATTCATGCGTGCGTGAATAGCTGACACACCACAAAGGATCCCTACGTTATTACGTTTTAAAGTGCACACAGGTGACGATAATATTTCAAATATACCGTTAGTTTTACTAGCTCAAGAGGCGTGAGAAATAATGAAATGAATGGAAAGAGAAAAGATGGAAGAAGAGAGAAATGCTATAAATGTGGTTGCGAGTTACATACACGAGGCGATACTTTATTACGAATGTAAAATCTCAGTTTTAATGAAGTTTAATGAAATTAGCGGAATAATCCTATTTCAAAGAACGAGAAATTTAATAGATATTATTAGACACGAAGATGTGATAATTATAGTAACGTTGAATATATATATTTGAATTCTTTATCTATCATTGTATACGTTTCAAAGCAGATAATAATTGCTAAAAACTTTAATAACTTCTGACCATTTCTGAGGTCAATTTCATTTCCTGCTGGTATCCTACTACTTACAAACGAGAGTGTACGTAACTTGCAATTCATATCATATTTTTTGATATATCTTTCACAACTTACGAAAGCTACGGCACTACATGTCACGAAACAACAATTAAAGATTAACTAACTGAACCTAACCGGGTAGAATTTCAAGGCGAACGTCTGCTAAAGCACGAGAAATAATTCTTCAAAATCCCGGCACGCACGACGATCCATTAATCCTGCTGCTATCAGGAAGGTCTATTCTTGTAGCGTAGCGACGTGTTTCGAGTCCAAACACACCTCCGTGTGTTTCGAATTAACGGGGCGACTCTTTTGCAAAATCTGACCATATAACGCGGAGCAAAAGGGAAATTATATATAGAAATCGTATAGCTGTCGTCGTCGGAACGAGAGGTTGAACAACGTTCAAGAGGCGTTCGTTTCCTTTTTACCCTCTCGCCAACGGGGGTCTAGTTCACGTTATTATCTTATTGCCGGTGGCTTGTTGTCGCGTGCGAACGTACGCGAATTTTCAACGGTCTATAGCGCATAAAGGAAGCCAGAGGCTTCGAGAACATATGGAATTGCCATGACGCGATGGACGAATTGAACGCAAACGGCCAACAGCTGCCACCACGCGCGCACCAAGCACCCCACCAAAGTACAATTATAGGCTCTTCCACCTATACAAATAGTTGGTAATTTCGCGGAAAGCGAAATACGCCGATGGACGAATCGCGAATGGCATCGGGGTATTAACGTTCGTCGTTAGGCATCTTGAAATCCTACGGTTGCGCGTTTATGGTTGCGCGAGTGGATCCGTGAAACGTATTGGCTTGAAATGATCGTTTTCAAGGCAAGGAGAAGTTGGGAAGATTCTTTGGAATCTTTTCCTTTTCTTTTTTTGTTTATTTCACTCTGACGCATATATGTGATCTTACGACTTTGATAGGTCTTGCTCGATCGCCTCTCTTTTGACGAAAATTTACTGTTACGAGTAAAATAATCCGACTCGTCCGGTTCCATTAGTTTACAGCGTTCTACTAGCTCGGTTTGATCCACCGCTTGCAAGCTTGTAACGTAACAGAAATAGGAACGTTCCTGACGATCGATTAGATTGATCGAAGCAGATGGAAGCTTAGGCAACTAGAGAAAGTTAGATGCCGAATGTTTCCAAGATTGAGGATAAAGATTTATTACGTTGATCAGGCTTGATCGGGACGCTTGAATGTTATAAATTACGAACTAATTGGTCCATACATAATCCTGCTGGCGCTTGAATGTTATAAATTATAAACTAATCTCTTGGTATATAATTCAGTTAACACTTACATAGCAGCCAGCGTTACGGACATAGAAATACAGAGATAGAACCATATGTTACCGTATAAATGGATGCGTTGTGGGAATAGAAAGAGAATGTTTCATAGAGAGCCTTCTGTCCTTGTCTAATCGGGCATGCAGACTATTTATCGTACGATAATTATATGCGTTGTTAGACAAGGACACAAGCTGTCTCTATGCAGCGTTCTCTTTCCATTCCTATATCTCTATGGTTATAACTCATAAAACCATCTTTCCACTTATTTCGCGTGTCTGTTATATGTTAACAATGTCTGTACAAAACGTTTGCTAAAGTTTGATCTTTTCAGATGTTGCTTGTTTTCAGATAGCAAAATGTCGTCTATTGATTTTTGTACAAGAATTTTAATTTCTTTAGACGTTATCTGTTTCTAAGTGGGAAAATGTCGTCTATTGAAACTGTACGAGAGTTTTGATATCTTTAGATGTTACCTGATTTCGAATGGTAATATGTTACTCGTTGAGGTCGTCACTTAGTAGACTAATATTTCTACATGTGTACGCGTATATTGTGAATTTGAGATAATAGGCAGGGCCAGTTTGTCTGCTCCTGGAAGTCAGGTCTGTTTATTAGTGGCAAATTTGCTTGTTCTTATCCCCTCGATTACTATATACGGAGTTGGGTGAAGAAACTGTGTCGCGTGTCTGTAGCCCTGTTCCGTGGCTGCGTTTAGCAGTTTCGTAATAGGCAAACTTGAACACGTTGTTCAAACAAGGTTTCACGAATGCCAGCATTTCGACATCGGTATTGACAATATCTCGCTAGTGATATGATAACTAACAGCTGCTATTAAAATCTATTTACATAATCCGCTCGAACTTGTAGCGAAACTAAAACATTTTAACACTTGAAAACATTTTATTGAAAAATGTAGTTCAATACAATTTTACAAATATCAAAACTTTGTATCAGACTAAATTTTGCATTTCTTCTATTCTAATCTAATCTAAGTAGCCATCGCACGAACATTCGTATTTTAACCTTCTTGTTATTTTCGCAAAACTCATTCATTCACGCAATGCAAGTCCTCGAAAAAAAACGAGCTAAAAATTAATTTAAAAAATTAAAAAAGTAATGAAATAAAAAGTTACTATAAAACTAGTACAGAAAAGACTCCATCGCGCAAACGTTCGTAGTTCATTCGTTTCTCTATGTTCAAAAATTCGTCTCGGGCAGCACGAATGCTTAAAAAGAAGCAAGCTAAAAATTACTATAACGATTTCCTCTAATTCCCGTCATAAAGATATTCATCTTTCGCCCGTCCTCAAAAATTCGCTTCATTCACGCGGTACAAATCTTCAAAAAGAAGCAAGAAGGAAATGATCGCTGCTAAAAGCATCTTTCACGTTAGTTTGATATTCGGATCGCATGAATAATAACGAATCCGAAGTGGTATTCTTTCATTAAAATATAGAGGTAGAAAGCACCTGCCGTGCAAAAGGTGAACAAACGCAAAGAGGAAAGGGAGGAAGGCATGTTAAAAGGTATCCGCAGCAGTTACACGAGTATGACATTGGCCGTGTACACGATTCGTGTACGTTGCATCGGTGCAGTCTGCGCGCGTGCATGCCTCGCTCGTATGCCTATGCAAATATGCGTGCAGCAGCCCTAAAGAGAGGCTCGCCTCGTTAAATTATATTTAAAACGGCTGAAACGTTCATGCCGGCTAAATTATCCCCGGCTCGTCGTCGGCATTCCTCGCGCAACACGTTCCTCTGTAATCGCTAATAATTACGGAATAATTTGTGCACGCCTGCGTAAAGCCTTCTGCTTCGGTATTTGTCGTATGGTTCGAGTGTACGCAGTCGAAGATGAAAACTGGTTTCGTTCGAATTTGGTGCAAGGGAAATATTGTGTTTTTTTCTTTATTCGTATGTAATCTTCTTTCTTCAATAATTTCTGTTTATTTAGAGGAGAAAAAATGATTCTCCTTTATTCTCTTTTACTCTCGAAATTAAAATAAAAATTCCAACACAGTGGGTACAATGAAACATGATGGTTACATAAAATCCAAAAGATACAGACGTACAAGTATGTAACTTTCAAATCGCACGATGCTATACACGTTTAAAACGATGATGCAAATTACTCGAACGACGCAAGATCAATTTTCTTAATTATCGTCCAAACGTTGGAACAAAATATCGGAGTTTCGTTTTAACTTTCGAACGAACATTTTCCACTTGTCGGATTTTCGAGCATTTTTATTACGATTTACGTGGTAAAGGTTGACAACTTCTGCGTGTAAATTAATCGCATCCAATGGCAAAGTTTCTGCGTCGATATTTCCATCTGCAAGCTCTCTGTGTTTGCCATTTCTACGAGCGTAAATTTTCATTAAACTGAAAAGTATCTCTAACGTAAATTTACCAGTAACAGCATTTTACAAGCTTCCAACGATGCCACGTGTTTTAACAGAGTTTTCTCTAGTTGAAACGCGATTCGTTCACGCGGCCAACGACGCCACGTCCGTCCTTCGGCACAAGGTATAACCAGCTTGTTAAACTGTTTAAGGGCAGAATCGTTAAAACGTCCCTACCTGTCCGCGAGAAGGTTCGTTGAAGCGAAACGTTGCTACAGGAACGCGTCTTGCCAACCGCGAACGGGTGCAGGTGCAAGCCAATTAGCAACCCCTTGTTCTTACGTAATGGCGAACACTGTCGTTGGAAAGCGGCCTGGTCCATAAATTATATTATTTTGCTGCTACGTAATGCTCAGGGGAAATGAATGGACTACAAATTACTTCGCCTAAGCAACTTACAAGTCTCTGTATACACGCACTTTGTTCAAAGAAGATCGATTCACATTGTACGCATAGTTGCACTGTGTTCCTTCATTGTACTTCACGGTCATTTATTATACACTTTATGCCTTAACGATGCTCTAAACGACAAAATGAAGACCACGCGAAGAATGCAACATTTTTTTTTTTTTTGTTTTTCATATTTCATATCAATTAATTTTAACATTCGATACGTTGTTAAAAAACTGTATTTGTGCAAAATTTGGACATAAAGTTTGATGCGTAAGCGTAGCAACTGATAAGAACAAAAATGCGGTAAAGAACTGCAAAAACTATTTATGCTTAGAATACACGTTGTTCGAACAGTTTTCAGTGACATATTCCAAATTTCAAAGGAAAACAACCGATACAAAGTTGCACAAAAATAATTGATATTAATCGAAACGAGTAGCATTACACGACTGGCGAGAAGATAAACAAAAGTCGCGATAAACATCAATTCCGCTTCTGTATACAGTGGGTCTGGCGATCCCCTTGAAAAAAGAAATTCGAAAACAGTTTTCGTTTGATATGTAATCGCGTTATTAATTGGTATCTGGTAGGAACGGGTTGAATAAATTGAGCCAACGAGGCGAGATAATTTTCAATAAACAACGAACCACGCGTATTTACATAATTACTAATGGCTCTGTAAATACAGACTCGCACAATGTTTCTCCTTCATGCATTTTAATGAATGCAAACTAGTAGGTACGCGAGTCGCCCTTTTCACCCGTAGGAATTTCATGCAGCACTGGATCCATTAAAATTCTGCATTTGAAAAATATCAGCCTGGGTCCGGCAATTTCTTTCTCGTTGCATCTTCGAAAACTTCCGGAGGAAAAAGCATCGCTGCCTCTGGCGGAACCTCCAGAAAAGCTAAGGTTTCCCTTACTAAACGAAAGCTTCTTTTGATCTCCTGCAGCGCCTTTTTCTACCATTATTCATAATCTACTGCAAACATACTGAAAGTCTAGCTCTATTTTAGGATGCGTTCTTTTTCTCGAACAAAGTTTTACAAAATGCAAAGTCCATAGAAAAGCATAGTTTTACGTGGAATTTAAAGGAATCTCGAATTTTGCATTCTGTGCTTTCCAATAATATATTGGAATTTAATTTAAATTTGCAAATACATATAATAGAAACGCGCTGATTCTCCCTATCATCTGTTACTTCTCTTCTCTCTATTAATATCTTTTTCTTTATTAATATTAATATCTTTCATTCGTATAATAGAAACTCATGCTCAGATCTAATGGCGTGCAAAAGTTAGCCACCAGATAGATTTTTCACTTTATATCCCAAGGGGAATATTTTCAAGAATTTTCACTGTACTGTAATTCGTGATTTATGATCGTGGATTATGATATTCTATAAGATAAGACAATTTGTTTCACTTTAAACGTTTCCATCTATAATTCTAGTACGGGGATATTCGAGAAAAAGTGAAGACGAAAGTAGGTTAAAACAGAAACTGCAAACATAGATCGTTGGCTAAAGAAGAAGCTGTGAAAAAGTTTCGCTGGAAAAATGACGAACATCCTCCGGTAGATTTTCCTTAATAACATAGCAGGTGTTTGAAAAATAACTGCAACGTAGCTAGAGTCAAGACATTACAAACTCCGTTGCTTTTCGAATAACGGAAGAATTATTGCTCTTACGAAAATCAAGCCGGGTGGAAGTTTCGGGGCGAACAGTAATAAATCATTCGTTATTATCGCACGCAGTAGTCGTGCTTCTTTTTCATTTCATTTTTTCAATACTCTATCGTCATCAATCTTACTCCGAAATATTACGTTCTGATAACACCAGAACGAATGAGTACTGAATACACCATGTATAAAGACGTCCGAGTTTACCGTTAACGGATACGGTAATTTGAAGAATAAAACGTGAGAACTCTGACAAATTGTAAACCTAAATTCGTACACAGGATATTTATAGAATAAAAGAACGTTTAAAAATAGAATCATAAAACGTTGAAAGAAAATTCGGAGCAACAAAAGACGCGAAGATTCGAGAAAACAAACAGAAATATCCTGCCCTGTGAAGACGCCGCTTCGTTGATACAAATCGACGTTAAAAAGCCGAGGAACTACGTGGTCAAACATTATTCCCGTTCCAGCAAGGGGTTGTCGACACTCCACGATCATTTTCTTTCTGAGAACTTCGAACGCACAGGTGCTTACTGCTTACACACTCGACGCTCTCTTCGAACAAAAACAAATTACGATTAATAGTCGAATGCTCTGTTATAGGGGTGAACTGTTGGAGGAGCATAAGGCGATGGAACGAGTTTTACTCGACCACCGAGGAAAGTTTTTTACCGATTCGTCAGAATCCAGGAGCAGCCGTTAACTTTCGACCAAAGCAACGTACTTTCTCTTAAGCGTCAAAAATATTTTATAATTTGTGTAGAACGCTTATCACGTTCCACTATGATGTCCTGTTTCTACGTTAATCGATCAATTACTCATATTATTTCTATATTAATCGAGTCAATTCAAAAACAAGATTAAACAACCGTTTGTTGAAATATTAGATACTTTTTAATATTTGAAAATGAAAGCACGGTTCGGGATACGATGTACAGCGGCTTTAAACTCCACTTAACGAACAAAGATTCGAGACATAATTTTCATTACCACTTCATCATCCTCCCCCACGGCACTCCATCAACGATCCGGAGTAACCCACTGACGAAGCACAAATCTGTTCATTCATCAGACAAGCGAACCACGCGCCACCCACAACAAAGATCCCCCGTAACCTCGTTTTCTATCAGCCCTAATATCCTCCCATTTAACTTCCATTTGCAAACACAAGCTGTGATCCTTCCTAGAACCTATAGAATACAGATGCTCGCACGCTTCGTGCGGTGCAGAGCGCAAACAAATCGTGATTTAACAAAGCGAGCGGAGTGTGTCGCGAGAGCCGGGGACCACGACGAGTTTCAACTTCTCATCCGCACGCTATCTATTCCGGGTTTACTAGGAAAAGTCCCTGTCCTGGCAACGGGGAATGCAAAGATGTATAAATACTTGAGAACCATTTCTCTCCTTTCCTTCCTACGTCTCGTTTCTTCCTTCGCAATACCAAGTTTCGCCTCGCCTCCTTTCAACCCTTCGCAGCATCCTTCTTCCTCCTTGTTCACGGCACTGGCCGCTAATTGCCAGTACGAAAAATTCGACGGTGATAAAACGCACTGAGCATCGAGTTTCCCTTTTCTGACACGATTTAACGCGTGACGCAGATCTCACACCGAACGATTCTTCGTACAGCAAAACGATTGTTATGTACTGTATCGGATTGATGTTATTCCGCGTAACGTTTTCGATTGTAGAAAGCTTAATTTTTATCTGTGTCTTATATTTCACGTGACAGATGTCAAGTAGTCTCTATCGTGCAAAATACCGTGTAGAAATTGGGACTAGATACTGTAAAATTAAGTAATTTATTTCAAGGATTTACCTCGGATTTTTGCGGATTGTCGTTCGAATTTTTGATACCCGAAAGATAAGTTTTCTTGAGATGGAGCGTTCTAGATGAAAGAACTTCCTTTGGTCGCTACGCGCCTTGGTCTTTAAACTTTTAAGATCCAAGCTTTCTGGCATACAGAGTATACACGTGCTTCTTTATCGTGAACATAGACCTTTGAAACTGAGATTTTAAGAATATACAGAGAAATAGGGCGATTTTAAGTAAATCTCTCAATATCTCTTAAATCTCGTAATAGTAAAGTTTCTAAGTCAAAGCTATTCGGTGTTGCACTCGCAGATTTAGAACTAACCCTTTGGATAATTTATTAAATACTTACACATCCTTGAAGGTCCTCAATGAACATCAATCGTAAGATAAGAAATTTCAACTGCTCTTACCTGAAAACAATAGGAATAACAATTAGGTACTTGAAAATATTATTTAAGCAGTTAAATAATGAATATGGATATGTGAGCAAATAAAAATAAGTTGTAAATACAAAATATTATACAGATATATATAGATAATAAAATCTCTATCTATTAAAAGATTACGTTGCAAAGGTAGAAAACGTTTTTCACGCAGCCCCTTGTTTCAACGCGACAAGTTTATTGCACGTGCATAACTAGCCACGCGAACAACATGGAAAACTATCCCGTTAGCGACGGGGACAGGCAAGAAATTTATGAAGGAAGAGCCTTGCAGACGAGAGAACGTATCGACCTTGAGTATACGTGCAAGATCGGTGCAAAGAAACTCGAAAAGGTGAAGGACGCAGCTCGTCGAAGGTCTCCGGCCACGAGACCACACATGACGCACGCAATTTACTTAAAACGCTTTCAATTAACGCGAATTACCAATTAAACCCTCGATAATTTTATTGGCTAGCCTTTTACCGAACGCAGCGCGTCGAATTTTGCACGATTTATCACCAAGCAAGACGTTACATTACGATCATGACGTGTAATTACGTTTAATTATAATATAAGTCTGCGATACATATTTTCGTAGAATATTAATAGCTGTTTAAACACAAGCATTTTCTTGCTTTTATCGATCTGATCTGTGTTAATATACTTGGAAATATACTGGAAAATGTCTCTTTTAAACGCAAAACGACGAATAATTGAATATAAGAAGCGACGCGGTCATAAAATCCTTAATTTAAGAAACGATGGATAAAATTCAACTTCGATGTATACTTCTATACAGTAACATTGCAACTATCACGTTAATCAGGCCGACAAAATCCCAAAATATCAGTTTTCATAGAAATTCGAACAACGTAGAGAACGCGGTCATAAAAGTTTAACAATTTATAACGAAATTCTAGATAATTACCGATGTCTATAGATTTTACCCATCCTCTCCTATATTTATCCTATTATTCTATAAAGTGCATTTATATTTCTCCATGAAGCTCTTCGCTATATCATCGCACATATGAAACGTAAACATGCTTCTCACACGTAACCGAGTTTCGCGCACGATTTGCAAAATAGACGTTCATGTAGCTTATACGCGTCGTTTCGATAATATATCATAATTATTACGAAAGGGGCGCACAACGATCCGTATTTACTGTCGGATTATATTGCACAGCTGAATTAGCTGTAATGCATCATGTCGCTTAAACGATTTCACCGCCAAGATGTATTTACTTCGGCCGAACTCAGGGCCCCAGTAACTTTGTGTTCTGAATTATTAAGCAACTTCTAAGCAAAAGAGGATGACAGTTGTGTACCACGCAGCTTGGAGAATTGCCACATTCTCCTTGGCATGCAGTCGAGACAGTAGCTCTATGTTAGCATCGAAACGCTAACGTCAGACTTCTTACACCAGTGTATCAGTTCTGCTGACCAGAACCTTCTCTTTCAAATCTTTTCCTTCGTCCGCGGGATCCTTTAACGTCGAGATAACGCATCCACAACGGCACCATCGCAATCCCAATAAAAAGCTTGCGGCTATTCCTTATGAATGTTTCTGCACCGCCGTTTCCTTTTTTCATATTTCATTAATAATATCAACGAGTTAGATATTCGGAAACGTCGAGAACGGAGGAAGCGATAGAAATTTAATTTCCTTCGGGTTATAACGTAAACTCGTTTATACAGTACATATAATATATACAAAAAAGTAGGATAAATTTAATTTTACAAGCCAATAAATTGCATTTGCACTCGTATTGATGAATATTATATGTTCGAACGGACATTTTCGGTTTATCGACGTTGGACATTATTTTGATGAACATGTTTTTATAATAGTATTAACTAATAAATTGTTCTTAGTATATTACAGGAAATATCGTATGTGATATTTTGTATGTTTTTTCAAACCGGTAACAATAGGATAAATAATGCTCAAATTTCGTATCTGGATACTAATACCAATACCTAAATAGAGATACGTCTCATTGTCTAAATCTGGCGTGTTTCACATTGGATATTTATTAGATATTCTGTATCTATAGTTTCGCATTGGATAAACATTCGTATTCTACTTATGTCCGACCATGAGTCGCGCGCGCTACATTCTACTGCTACTCAAATACAGATTCTAACGCGCGGAACTATTTATGAATTAATTATGTTGAATTAGTTATTCATTATTCGGATTACTTATTAATTATTCGGATTACATTGTGGAATATAGAACGTTCATTTAACCGGGATAATCCTTGAAGAATATTCTTGAATCGTTCAATGCTAGCCGAGTTAACCTTCTCTACTGAGATGATTGTAATCTAGCTCATTTCAAGTATTCAATGCCAATGTATTCAATGCCAATGTATCGAATGACGAACTGCTCTAGATGTTTGTAACCGAGAGTATTCAATGTAAATGAATGGGAACACAAATATTGCTTATTAATATTTAATTTTAAGCCTCGAAAGTGTGTCAGTATTTCCTATTTCTAATCTGTAATTCAATTCTAATTTTAGGAGAAAATTAAACGAGGTATCTATTTATATACATATGGTCGTTTGGAAAAAGATTGCTAAGAAGAAAAGAAATAGCAGATCTTTCTGAGGACAAGTAGCCTCATCATTCAATTCCAAACATATAAAAGATACGGCCCACCTGCTATCCTTCGTGCAACAAAATTGCAATGAAGGAGACAACCAATTAAATCTTCGTCAAAAGTTACTGCAGTCGCCAATCTTATTAAAAAGTTGCAACAATGTTGTTCAAAATTGATTCGTCCTTTTAAAACACGTCCAACAAATTGAACCAAGTGATTTCAGCTGCCGCTTTATCTCGCACCTTTCACCAAATAAAGCTTTAAAAAGAGCAGAAATTTCGACCATGTCTACTGTTCTCGACTAAATTCTTAATTAACAGGAGGAATGCAGATCCGATTGATTTATAGCGTAAACGATCCTATGCCAAAGATACGCAAATACGTTCTTTATAACGTAGACTCATTTTTATTTCCCTTATTATTTGTGTGTATTACGCCACAATTAATTATTTATAGCGCTTTAATATTCACGCCTATATCTTTTCCATATTTATAAAAACTGACTTTATTTTGTGTATCAAAAATGGGTAAAATACGCGCACATACATTTTCATTACTGCTCAAGATAGTCACATCCCAAAAATCGGCCATCCACGGTGATCATCTATCGCTCATCATCTACAAATATCATTTACATACTAATTAATTAATCCCAAGTATATTAAACTTCGTATCATTTAGTACTCTTTGCATACACCACTTGCACGTAGCCACAAAAATTTGAAAAAGAATTCTGGAATATGATAAAACGTGCTTGATCGAAAAAAAGAGCAGATATGTGCAAATAATTTTTGTAGCCATTTTACATTTACAGATCAGAAGAGTGACAAGCAGACATCTCTTGCCCCTGTGTCGTCTCTCTGGTAACTTTTGCAGTAGTTAAACTCATGTTGCTCACTCAGCTATGTCCCAAGAAGATACATCGAATCTCGACTATTTTCGCGAGTAAATGTCCCTGTACGTCGCACTTGACGCGCCATAGGTGCAGAGAGGCGTATTTCACGGTGCCAATCCTCACGTCGCTCGTTTCAAACAAGAGCAAACCGGGCATACTCGTCAAGCGTGTGCACGCGTCCAACACGAACGGACCGGCCGATTGGCCGCCAGTTTCGCGAGCAAACGCACCTGCTGCCGCTTTATGCATTCAAGCAGACCCATTTGCATGAACATATGCCCTCGACGAAGATCTTGATGGGAACACGATAGTTATCTACGACGAAACGTGGATGCCGCACACGCGTTCAGACGCAATAAAACGCGATTCCAAACACTTTGGTGGACCTACGTCGTAGACAGCGATGGGTGTTTAAATTTCAACATCGAAGCCATTCTTTTTCAAAGCGAACCTTTTTCAGACTACGAAAATACAAAACCAGAACTTGCAACTCGCGATCTTAGAATTCATAAGAGTGCTGATTAGTGTCCAATCTGTAATCTACAGTTTCGAGCATTTCATGAAAGTTTCCCGAAATATCAACATTTATAATATATGCAAATTATAAGGATGAATAATGTACATAAATGTATTTACGACGATATTTAGGTGCTTTCTTAAATACATTGAAAATGCTTGTCAAATATTTGATATTTATCAAGTTAGTCGTACTCTCAAGCCTTCCAAGACTCTTCCAAAACTGATCAAGACTTTCAAAGATCCTAAGCTTCGAATCATGTTCGAAGTGTTTCGAATTTTTCGTTACGTACACAGACTCGGGGTGTATCGAAGTGTTTCACGTCCGATCGCTGGTTCCTTTAATCGTGACTGGAATCGTAAGCTCGTGATCGATAATCGTGCACGACGTTCTATGTAGAAACGAGATCAGAACGCGGAACGAGAGCAATAAAGTTGGTCGCGACTGCTCTACGCGCATCACGCGTGCACAGATTAAAGTATATAGTGCTTAAAAAGATTTCGTGAATACCACGATGGTTTTAATAACCGTAATTAGCGTTGCTAGTATGTAAACGTAATAGTATGTATGTAAAGGGCGATTCGCGCGAGTGTATCCGAGTTCGGGCGGAACAGGTGAATCAACGACCATTAAAATGCTTATCGTTGCCATTCGATCTCGAATTTAGAATGATGAATGCCTTCAAATGATAGGTCTGCAGAGACACTACGCGTTCGAATAGAGACATCAGAGCTACAATGCTTAAATCAAAGCGATTTAGAGACAGAATGGAAACTCGTTTATTCGAACTTCATTTATCGAAATGAAATTTCTACTAGCGTCTGATTAAATGGACTCGCACTGCCTTAATCTAATTATATAAACGGAAGATCACAATTAACGAAGAGAGATGAGATAAGTTTTACTCTATATCGTATTCAAATGCTATAACCTAATCGTAACATTAGATCAGGCTTCCTTTAATACCGCGTTTCTTCAATTGTAAATTCTCCTAATTTATCGTTTTCATATACGATCCTTCGATTTCATTCAAACAACTGTATCGCTTATCAAAATTTATCAAAGAACCACGCAAACATACTGACAACTACATAATTACCTAACATTTTACAAACACGACGCAAGTTCCAATCAGAGGTTACTTAGGTTAAAAATGTAAAAAGAAAAGAGAAAGAGACTGCTCGATTTGGTTGAGTCACGTCGCGTGGTCGAGATTCACTCGGACAGGCTTATTAAATTCCACGGCACGCAACTAGAAATCCAACGATACGAACGCGCGACCGTCTGAATTCTCGCACGTGCTCGAAGTTGTTCCTCTTCGCTGAATCACTCTGGTTGGATACGGTACTCCTCTGAGGAATATCGCACCGGTATGTCTCGTGTATGAAACGACCGTGCAACGAAAGTTCGAGCGCACTTGGAGCTGTCGCGCGCGCATCTCCATACATATTTACATGTTACACGAAAGCCGTGTGTGTCTGTTGGCGCGTGACGAACAAGCTCGCGTATCCGGGCTGGTTGCACGTGCGCGTTCCGCGTTTCCCGCTGGTGAACGCCACGTGGGCGACGAGAGCCATCGCGAGACAAAAGACCCGGACGGAACCAGCCCCTTTTCAGCCACCGAAGGTCCATTGTAATGAGTTCGAAGGAGGAACGACGCGTGAAAGCCTGGAGAGTGCCTTCGTTTCGAGAGCGAGTTTCACGAGCCACGTATTCAAAAACGATGTCCCTAATCCTTCGTGTCCGGCGCCCGTTTCTTTTTGCGGTGAAATCGATGTTTTTGATGGCGAGGTGATTCATCGTGCGACGTAGAAACGTGGAATGTGTATACTGCTGGTCATAAGTATCAGGACATTTGCTTGTTGTTACTTTTATTGGACGATTTGATCAGATTGTATTTTGTTTGATATTTTAAGCACGTTATAGACGCATAATGAGAACGAAATAATAGAGTTCTAAACAATGTGAGTAGGAAATAGAAGCGCTGAAAAGCATCTTATTTGTGAATATTTTGAACTAAACGTTAACAGGTGTTGTAGTACTTATGATTAGCAATGACAATATTTGAACAGTGCGTGCCATCAGCGAAAGTAACTAAGATAAGCACATATTAAGATAAATGAAACACCCTGTATGTTTCATTATGATTTGGGGCTTTCGGGTATAAGACAAAGGTGTCCAACAGTAATTAGGTATATCCTCGTATTGATTTAGCACCTTAGATAGATCTTTCAGATCCATAGCTAAGACAAAAAGTTGTTTTCCTAAAAAATAAGTCAAGGAAATCCTTGGAACTTAAAAAGCATTCCAACGATCTCATTGACTATTGATCTTTTAAATTGTTCATGGATAATTTATGATCTATGCTGATCACCTTAAATTGATCCGCATTAATAAAGTGCTCCACGTAACGTTTTTTCATCTCTCACAATATGTTGAGGTATTTGAAGTTTCTCGTATCATTTACCATTTAAGTCAAGTTGTATTGTACTGGCTGTATTTGAAATTTCAATGTACGTTTTACATTCGAACATAGGCAGGAGCAGTTGCACTTAACAGGTGCGTCACCATAGAAAAACCGTGATCCAAGGATGATAAGCTTTATTATACCATTCAACCTTTTTCTACCGTTACTTTTTGCCCCCTTCGATCGAGGAACAGATACGGCTGGTACCCGATCGCGTGACTCATATCACTGTAAAAGAAAAAAGAATCGATCGACCGTATCAAGATTCGAACTCTGATCTTTTCGTTCTCTCGTATCTAATATTTAATAAACGACCAATCGCTCGGAACTGGTTCGACTTAATTGGATGACTGGCTGAAAATTCGTCGGTTTTAATTTTACGAATGCCAATTGGACGTGTCGATAACTGGATAGATTCTTTCGACAAACTTCGTTCGAATATTCTTACGAGTGGAAAAAGAAACCACTGTCGTCCCGTACGATTTACGATCAATTACAGAACGATAACGTTTCAAGCCTAATAAGTTTCACGTTTGCAAATATTTGCATCGACACGCGTATTTGCGTATCAAAAGACATTTTGCAATGGTTAAGAACGCCCGTATCTGCAGATAAGCGCGTTAAAGGCGTAACAGCGAACCGTTATAACTCTGGCACATAATAAATATCGTATCCCAACTCCGTTGCAAAATGCATATTCCGCGGTGAGAACGAGTTTCGATTCCGCGCGATAGATTTATTGGCCCATTTTATAAACCCCGTTTATCGTCATCCAACAAAAGATAGACCCAAGATTTTCCTTTGGATAACGACATGACTCGTTATTTTAATTTCGCGAAAACGCAATGCAACGCACGACGCAACATAATCGGGTCGAAAGATCTCGCTGTATTTCAGATAATAACGTGCCTACCGATCGATCGATAGATTCTCAAAACTAAAAAGATTATAATGCTTACTGATTACGACAAAGTCTCGTTGCTATGAATAGGATATACTGTTTACTATGTATTTACCGTGCATACAGGGTGGCTTGGAAATCGGGGTACAATCAAAAAGTAAGTGATTTTACGTAAAAGAAATAACTAAAACGTTTGATATGAAGCACCTCGTCAGACGGCTTGTTTAATAGAAAATTCATTCTGAAAATTGATTCTGAAAGTTGATTCTGGAAATTGATTTTGGAAATTGATTTTGAAAATTGATTCTGAAAATTTGATATGTTATTCCATTAGTGGTTTCTGTTAAAGTTAGTATTGATAAAAAGAACGAAAACTTGCGAAGACATGTATTGCTCTAAATATGCCACTGTCGATACATAAACATATTATATAGCGTGGACGGAATTACTTCACTAATTGCTACATACATCACTGACAATTAAATAGACAACACACAATTCTACTCGTTCTAACCAATCTAACTTCGCAAATCGGTTTTCCCAAAAAGAATGCCTCGAAAAATCTTCATAGCAAACTTTTTACATAGAATCATTCTGTCTTCGGTTGCATTACAGTTTTCGCCCCACCCTGTATATTATCTACACACTGCCACACACGTTTCTGTCTCCCATAAATTGTTCGATCATTGACATTTTCTTCGGGACTTTACTTAACATCCGTTAATTATCTCCGTACAATCGACTCGGGTGACCCAATTAATCGTTCGCGTTGCAACAAATGCCACAGCTAACGGGAGAAAGGGGCTTCACCTTGCGAACCTTCCTCATAGTTATTGATTATTCATTAACTCAGCGGAAGAGAGAACTGCCCCAGATATTTCCCGACGTTCGGCTTATCTCACCGACGGTTATCAATCGCGCGTCTTTCATCCTTCGATCATCGTGACCTCGGATGTCTGTCTGCGATCAGAAACCACTTACAGAGATAAATTCACGCGAAGCGCAAGAATGTTGATCGAATTCGATTCGTGTAATTCACCGTGAAGTGATTCGCGTCTGAGAAAGATATACGTTGATAGCATAGATCTGTTTTGCGATACGACTCTCGTTTCATCTTTTCGATCATCGCTGCACCATATTTTTTAAGATACATAAATGATATTCTTCAAATATCATGATTCATGGTAATTTCAATATTGTTCGATATTAAATCAGGATCAAATTTAATGATGCTACCCGTGTCTATATGTATACGTATTTTATTACTATTGTTATCATTCGCCTGCTTTTTCTTCAGATATGCACGTTAAGATAAAGACGTATCGTTCTTATCGTTATCGATAAAAAGTTAACACGGGAATAAGGTGATTGTTAAAGCTGCGATAAGAATTTAATACCTGTGTCATCGAATTCCGTGTTGACCAATATCTTATGGGTCTTAATTTTGATTTTTCAGTATTAGTCTCAAGCGCGCTTCTCGAAAGACATGAAACTGCAGGGGAAACTAACGTTTCCATTTACAATATTATCGTATTCCTTCTTCCTTTTCTTGTTTATTACGAGCCACGTTATTTTAAATAGATTCGTATTATTGGCCAGACAATCGAAATACAACAGAATCTTGATTATTCGAACTAATCATGGCAAACGCTATTTAGACGGTTAAATAACTTTGTTTTCATATTAGAAGTCATTTACTTCTAACTACTTTATAAATATCCATTGAAACACGACTAAAAGTTTTTGAATAAAAACACTACAATTTCATTCAATGCCTATTCTTACTTCCCAATCCTTTTTTGCAAGAGATTACCTTTAAATTGTCCATAAAACAATGCTTCTGTAATTGAGCGAGGTTCTACCGTAATACTAAACACACGAAAACGACAAATACATGATCACGGTCATGGTAGGATTAAAAAAGCAAGGTCGCATAGCAAAGAGCCTAACCAAGTCCGCATGAAACATGTTCGTCACGACGTTTTCTTCGTGACTGGCGCGTTCGCCGTTTAATTGTAGCATTGTAAAATTAATTAGAAAAACGTTGACCGGGCGCAAACGAGACCGTCCGATTTATTCCGGCTGCACGTTAATCGATATGCTGGAAGCAAGAATCGATGCCTGTTTACATAATGCGCTCTCTCGATGGCTCTACACCACGGAAAAAGTAGGACGTTCCCTTCATCGAATTGGCAATTCGCATGACGAAATATCGTACAATTATCGTAACGCGACAATTAAAGTTATCACACACGTGTCGTGCTGTTGTACGATAAACTGGGCACGTTATGTGTATTATGGAAATTGAAAACAATTGACTTGGAAATGTACGTTAAATCATAATAAAATTGCTCGATAGAAGAACCTGCAGGGGCGAATTTGTTAATATCAGAAAAGATAATTATTTCTCTCAGAAAAATAGCGTTTACCCGTGCAACTGTAATATCCCCTAAATCTTTTTTATCAGAGAACTGAGGATAATGAGGGTTTTTCAGAAACCGAACTGATCAACCTTCTGCTAATTTCTCAATTTCGTTATCCGAATGAATAACCAATGTTCAATTCTCAAAAAAAAAAAACGAATCATCTACTTGCATAAATCGGTTCGTCGTAAAAAGTTACACGAATAAGGATAAATTTCAAGATGAAGTTAAAAAGAAGCGATGCATATCGCGTTATCGCTTTTCTCTGCTTTCCAATCACGGAGTTAGCTGCAGCCAATGTAGCTTCTGAATGGTTCACGCATACGTGCCGATATTCTCCTGAAAATGTAAAAGCCCGGATTCCACAAAATCGAGTCATCTACCTACAGAGACTATGACTACTTATCTAACGAGAAGTTAACTAGAGAGTAGTAGTCTCAGGATTCGATACAAGACCATCGTCTAGCTGAAAGAAACGCAACCGATGCATACGACGATCCGTGCCAGCTCCTCGATAATTAAAGCAGCGAGCAAACGGAAGCGACCCGAATAATTTTCGAACCAGTTTCGCGGGCAAGAAGGAAGCTGCACGGCACGTGACTACTAACGACAATCATTCCAGCGACTTTCGACACGCGTATCCGGTCCGGTGAGATCGGCTGGCAACGATCAGAAATTCAGAACTTGTCCCTGGCAGCCGGACGAACGACTGGCCGCTGGTATACGAGGCGAAAAACCGGTGCATTGACTTTGCTATGACGTAAAAGAACACGGCCCGTTTCTTGTACAGAACGTCTGCGGAGCTCCTTTCAATGGGAGTCACTTCGATTCACGTTTATTCGACTTCCTCCCGTGCCTCGAGACGCGACCATTGGCGTACGTCCCGACGAAGGTGCGACAACCCTTTGTCTCGTAAAAATGTTTGAAGACGGTGGAACCTCAAACAAAGGGTTGCGCACCCTTTCAGACGGATACGACGGTTTTTTAAAGGAGCCCGAGCAATACATCACCATGGTAATGCATCTCCACCGAGTCTTGAATCGTGCGACTTTGAAAGTTGTTTTTGGCAGCCAGAATTATTATTTTGCGTCGTTTCTTATCATGTATTTGGCTTTGTGGATTTTCACGTAAGAGAGGAATTTTGCATCGATAGCCTTCGAACCTCAACGAAGAAAAATATTAATCCTCCATGGGCAATGTTTTTCACATTTCATAGACAAACTTGATTCTTTATTCGGTCAAGTCGAAATTTTTACTGTTGTAGACTTTCAAAAAATATGAAGAAATTTTGGCATACAGTGACTCAGAAAAGTATATCGCTTTTAGATCTCAGCTTTGCCAATATTTTGACAGTCGTTTCTCATTACGATGCTAATGAAATTTCAAAATGACTCCTATGACGCATAGAATATATTCGTGAGAAGTTTCCTATAAGTCTTCAAATATTTCACGAGTCACATCGATGACTCTATTACACGACTATTCGATTACCTAAAGTGTCACTTAGTAAAATTAAAGATCGCAAGGAAGAAAATCCAAGGATAACATTTCCTTTACTACGACTCCACATTGCGATTAGTATAAATCGATACGTACTAACTTTTAGATACAAATTTCTTACAAATTAAAATTCAATTTAAAAGAAACGAGTTCATGTGATTCCCATAATTAGAAGCGGTTTTATTTCTTGAATCGCGTAAGCAGATTTCCATGGGGATTACGAACGTAAAAGCGTTGTTGCGATTCATCGATGAATCTTACGTAACCCCGGCAACCTACCTTTAATCGAGTAGAAAGCAACGCCCCGTGTGCAGCCCTTGGTGCCTACAGCACTGCGCATGTACCTCCCGACCACCGCACTGGCGAAGGTCAAAGAATGCAACTGGGATGGTTAATATAAGCTTCGATTGAAATGCAACTCGCGAACGAGACGAGGACGCCGACCAGTCTGCGCAGTGCGTTCCATGTTCGAAATTCATCTCGCTTCCTTCTTATCGAAACTCTACCTCCTTTGCCTTCCCTTCATCAGCCAACTCGCCATGGAATGCTTAATATGACAATACCATACCTCATCGTACTCCAACACGACGCGTCTCTCCGTATTATCCATGTAAAACTTTGGTTTATCTACTTTAATCCTTTTCATATCTAATTTCATTTTCCCTAGACACTGTCGTCCTTTAGTTTATTATTCATAAGTTTTCCCATATGTTCTGATATATCGTTGACGGTATATCGTAAAGTAAATTTTACCTGATCCTGAATTCCTTTTTGTACATGAAAGAGTAATTCCTTCTTTCGAAGCTTCGTTTTGCTCGGAAACGACGCGCGTTCCTTCGGAATTTCGAAAATTCTGCTTCCGGTCGCTGCTTCAGCACGCGTCGTTCGTTCGTCCGAGTTGAAAACGTAGCCAACAGAGCGTCGTTTAGTTATGCACGTCCTTCCGTAGGACGTAACAGTCGCGTTACATGGCGTCATTTCCTTATCCCTGGGCTTTCAACGTCACCTTTGACACAAGTTGCGCGCAGACGGTAGTCGCAGTTAACATCTGCCACCGCGCCACAACCAGGAAACCGAGGGACATTGTTGTCCAGACTTGCAACGGCAAGACACGTACGACGATTGTTAATTCGCGACAGTACAAAACATCCGACGGCTATAAGTGGCACGTAAGTACGTATTCGATGAAGACGTACGAATCAGGAAAGACCTTGACGCTTATTGTCCTATTGTTCGGATCGAGTTCATAGGTCAATTGTATGGAATAATACCGACCGACATTTCGATATGGAAACAGCAACATGTGGAACACCTACGGTAACAACGAGTTAAGAGCGTCTTATAAAAGAAACGATCATTGTTAAAGAACCGTCGGGGATTTGCAATTAACAATAAGCGATAAGATAAAATTAATTTAATGAAAAGAGAACGGTATTTAATGAAGATATTTAAAGGATGCGGTATACGCTTCATTGTCGCATAATAAGTGACAGACTATTCAAGATTCGTGGTTTGAACTTAAATAGAATTCGAACAACAGGAATCCGATTAACTCGGTCGCTAGGAACTAATTATAAGCCAAACGATTCCAAACATCTGGATGCCACGTAATTGTAGTATGGAATCATAGGAGTTCGTGCAAACCACAATCTCAAGAATCAACATAATAATACCGATTCGAGACAGCAGAAGCAACATGATCTTAATATCGTGAGATTTACCACGGGTTACCATCGAGTTGATCAAAATCGACGACTATAAGATGGTCTGAAGCCGAGAAAAAGATCTGTCTTAGAACATTCTACTGTTGAAAGATCACAAACTTTATAATTTTCGAGTCGTAAAACTCGATTCGATCTACGTCAAGGTCGACAGTTCACGAATTTATGATTCCAAAATTGTCATGTATAATTCCACGATATTCATGATTCGAAAATCTTAAACCATGGGATCATGAAGTGAGTGCCTAGATTAATAAGAGATGGATCTCGCGATTTTGGGTTCGTGATGCTGGAGACCCTAGGTTTTCTGGGTCTGTTTCAGGCATCGCGTTCTCACGATACTTCGATTCTTTTATAGTTTCTGCGATAATTTCTATAACCTCATTATTCCACTTCTAGAATTCTAAATTTAGATTTATTCTACTTAATTCTGCGAACATTGCGTTTTTACAGTATCAGTTTCTTCACACGTTCAGCTATTAGAAACCTTATTATGGAGGTAATGAGTTGGAAAATAAATTATCTCGCTGTAGTAACTAACCTGTTTTATTTCATCAAATCCATAACTTTATACAATTACTTAGATGCAAACACGGGAAAGCCGTGTTAAAGCTAGAATTGCAAAATAATTAATACTCGCATTTTTACGTCTCTTCGATGAATCCAATTTATTCGAGACTTTGAACCACGTATACTTGCATAAACAAGATTATATTCAAATTTCAATGCATTCGTCATACAAATATATAACGCAATTTTTCACTTTTTTTCTCTCCTATAATTAGTTTATTTTTTCATCCTGCTGGAAGGCATCGACCATACTCTGAAATTATCAAGATCGAACATTGATCTGCATGCTCTTTCTCTCAATAATAAAAACCACGAGTCATTGAATTTCATACGAACCTTACGCGAACACCGATACACAATGGAATAATACTTTCGAGATCTCGATAAAGAAGCAGGATTCAACGTACAGTGAAACAAGAAAAAAGAAGCACTTATTAATGTCCGCTCGATACGATCACTCGATGACTATGCAACGATAATAAATCCAAGACCCGTCGTTCCTATACAAATAAACACGTGCATACCCAAATGTTTTTCGCGACTTTTGAAAGATTTCGAAGAATGACGGGGATCAATGAATCGTATGTATCTGGAACTGAATCAGAATCCTGGTGGTTGCCAACGAGACGACGGAACCATGGCACGGCTCAACAACGAAACGATGAATGGCAGCGATTGGGGGAAAAAAAGCCAATGTAAAAAGTAACAGAGACCCTCCGCGATCACAACGCGACATCCAAGAGCAAGAAGCTGGCTGTTCGCTACCTCCGGATTACCAGTTTATCGCAGCCTTAATCAATCGGCCATAAATTGGCAAGCTGTCCCGGCTTAGTTGGAAAGAGGACCGACCTCCGCTGCTGGTTTGTCGTTGATCCATCGCTTCCGATTTCTTGGCGATAGAGGCTCGCTTCTCTCGGCGGATATTCATTTTTCACCAGAAGCGCAGGCCAGCCCTCATTTTTCGTAAAACGATCACCGCGAAACGAGGCCCACATCCGCTTTTGTTTCTCCATTTTTCTCGTCCCTTTCGGCCTTTCCATTCTACCGGTCCGTCACGACGTCATTTAACGACTCGTTGTTCGTTATTCGTTCCACGAAAACTGGGCTTGGCCTCTCGCTAAAATGCAATTAAGTCGCTTCTCTCTAACATCATTTTTCTAAAAAAAAAACTGTAAAAATTGTGTGTTCGTTAATTGCGAACGATCGAACGATATCGGTGAAAATTCTGTCGAATTTTGAGGTCTGACTTCCGCATGATCTTTCCGTATTTCGACGATAATAACGAAACATCGTTGTTTTCTAACACATTGACTGTCACGGTGGTCGTTTTTGAGCTACAAAAATTTCCAATATTGCAAATGACAGATAATATCGTCAGCAAAAAGTCAGCAAATACCGTTGTGGTGTAGTATATTTCGATCTATCGCAAGGCAAGGTATACAAAATTCGCGTGACAGTCGTAAAGATTAAAATATACTTTATTCGCTTCTGATAAATACCCTTCGCTTGCAATCTACGGAAGTAAAACTTAGTGTCTTGTCGGGTTGTGACGGTTACAGGACAGAAGACAGATGTAACTTCCTAAGCTTCGTGAAACTATTAACAGATCGTCCGTGAAGGCCATCAACGATTATTTAAAGTCACCGTTTAAGACTTGTCAGACTCGAAGAATGAAATTCGTGAAAATAGTCGTGAGTACCGTGACCTAAATTCTCGTACGTGTTACGTACGATCGTTTGCGTGGCGAGGTCAAGAGTGCAACCGAGCGACCCTTGTGGCGGTCGTATTTCGCATTTCAAACTTTTCCAAGCCTTTTAGAGGCTCTGCTTCCTTCTTCGCCTCGAGGAAACAGGAATTCTATATTCGAAATAGTCGAATTCTTGGAAGTTTCCGTAATCGTGCTCGGATATAATAGAAAATTGAGCCAATACTACTTGGCTGGTTTCGGAACCGAGGGAAATATCTTGGCTCGATTGGCTTTCACAAGATCGAAGGTTCCGGTTGTGTGCGAGGCGACACAGAACATCGTTGCTGATTCCGAAAGAAACTTTTCCTATTCGTTCGAGCTTGCTTCGAGAACACCGACGAAATTGCTGGAACATGAACCCATTAAGACTAAGTCGCAACGTCTATGTTTACTAATTTATACAGTGACTCGCGAATATTCGAACGCCTTAACAAACTTTTTGTATGCGTTTTGTACGAAACATGCAATTTCATTAGCGTTGCAACGAGACACGGCTATCGTCACTACGTTAGTATTTGAAAATTACAAGATACCCTTGTATATTAGACTCATTTTTGCACCTTCAGATTCCATACAAATGGATAAACATTCTAATTGAGCGTGATTCGCGTTGATCCCATTGATAAAGTGAATTTTACAAATATCGATTTTTATTTAACGTGTAACAAATATCCGTAAGTATAAATATCTGTATAATAGTGAATTACAAACTTTTGACTTTCAATTTGTGCTTTATGCGTTGATTCATCAACAACAAACTTCCCACCGCGTCAGATTATTCCAAACATATTCGATATACGAGCCATTCGAAGGACCTTCCAATTATCATAATTAGGGACAAACGCCCTCCAAACAACTTGATCTTCCGTTAGACAAAGGTTAGACGAAATGATCGCAGGCCAGATCCAAGAAAGATGCTTCTTTCGTTCATACATTATGCAGAGAATTCCGACACTCCCGTATGATTCCACGAACAAACGTAGCGGTCTCATCCATCAGCTGAGCTACACGGTTGTCGTTGCTTAGCTCGATGTACCGATAAATCCATCCGATATACGTCCACGTACCACGCACAACGATTCGTTTTGTTTTCGACGAATGCAAAACTCGCAGGACGATGCGGCTCTTCGACCTTACGTGGCGAGTGCAATCGACGAAATTGCAGATTCCGATCAATACACTCTGGCAATTTGCTCTTCAATCTCGTTACGTCTAACTGCAATGCAGTTGCTTTCAGTTAGTATAGATCGGCTGTGAAATTTATTTTCGCAACACAAGCCAACGTATTTGGGGGCAGGGAGTTACGTGGGGATCATCGTTACGAGACGAAATAACGATTTCTCGTTTGCATCGACGTACGAGAATCGACATCGAGCTCCTTTACAATTTATTGTTTTAGTTTATTCGCGCATGGGGTTGATAACAATTGAATTTTAAAACTGCTCGTCGTTATCTTGCTCTGTGATCTTTATTTGTCTTCGTTTCCTTTGAAAGCTTCGAAGTGTTCCGTAATCGTGATTTATACGTTCAACGAAACCTTGCGTCTCTTCTGCTCGCGACGGCGCTTGTGAATTAAAAGCAATGCAAAGTGCCAAGTTACGAAACGCCGGCATGAGAGATCAATTATTCTTGCACCAGCTATCGGTCTTAATCATCGCGAGATTTCACCTAACTCAGGCTCCTTGCAATTATATCAAGTTGTGAAAGCAGGAACGGGCTTTGCCACAGAGTTCCTATCGTAGGCACCGAATCTATGCGATTATTTCGCTGCGCTTCGCCTCGCCTCTAAATCTGCGGTTGGCAAGATTCCCGCGTTCGATCGGTCTACCCGAGCAATTTACTTTTAAGTCCTCGTTCATCCCCGACAGCAACGTATCGATCCTTAAACGATCACAATCCCTTCCAACTTATTGGTTTTAACTTATTTTGCTCCGTTTAAAAAGTTAACCTCCTCCTACGAGAAAAATTGTTCGAGGGTCATGAAAAATTCCGATCAACCGGACGAACGATCGATGTTGGATGGAAGATGAAAGAAAGAAAAGAAAATTAGCATCCTTTTGATTCGACGCGAGTTCAATTTCACAAAGCCCGAATAAACTGCCAAAAAAATCCCAATCAATCTCTTTCATCGCGCGTTATATCGAAACAAAGCGTGGCATTTCATTTCTATGCAACGTATTTTCGACGATCCGCACTGCAAATGGAATAAATTCCACAAATATCCTCGAATTTCGCTTGCTTTTGCTCGTTCATTCTTTTCTCTCTTTTCTGTCTTTTCTGTCTTTTCTATCTTTCTTTTTACTTTTTTATCATCGATTTCTGCAAAATCAGCACACTCTTGTACGTACAATTGGACGAATATTATTACTAAAAATTCTCTACAAGTCACAAGTTACCAATAAGTGTAAAATCTCTTTTATTACAGTTACAGTTCTGAATTTTGGTAATAAAAGATATTCGAGTTTATACATAAATCTGACAAATGGCCAATAATTTGATTATTCCATGTGACGTAAAGTTGCAACATTGTAAAAGAGAGATGTATAACCAGCAACTTGTAACCTTCCATTTTACTAATATTATTAGTCTGTGAATTATTGCGCAAGAGGTCGGTAACGACGTCTGATAACAACCATAGTGATCGTTAAATAACATCTAGTTATATCCACCAGCATTGTGGATCGATTACGTAACGCTCGTACCGCTACAATACTTATGAATCGACACAGCGAACCTGAATGGCCATGCTCTTGAATTCTAAATGCGAGATTGGCAAGATTCCCAAATTCGATTTTCGCATCCCACTAATTTGCTCATCGATCTCGTAGCACTGCGGCTGTCGCGCGATTTCTAATTAGATCTAGGAACGTCATGAATTATCGTTCTATCTAAAGAATACCAAATGTTCATAAATATATCCGTACGACACTTTGTGCAACACAAAATGGAAGCAAGTCGTGTATACCAGCTAAACTTGTACATAACGTAACGGACGATCTAGAATTGTTAGTTCTTAGTCTTAGGGATTAGAATTTTGTATTTGTACAAAATAACGATTTAAAGTGCCACGCAGAAAATTGTGAAAATTAATTGCAAGAATTGCATATAGATAATAAATTATCCGCTATATAACTGTTCGATTTGAAACACATCGAAAAGATAAAAAATGAATGAAACGTTTCAGTCTAAATTATTTACAGCGTGCTATCAAAAATAACGACATACAGAACATGATAAAGCGAAATACGCTCGGTCAGATTTTAATTACGATATTGGGCATATGAGTTCTTTACAGCTTAATGTTCCAAGTGATGTTTAATAATCTCCTGATCATTTATCAAGATTTACCTTTTTTCTTTTTTTTTTTTTATTTTTCTAAGCTCCCTAATACCTACAAACGGATGTGTATCTTCGATCGAAAGCACAAAAAGGACTTAGGCAAACAGATTTTTCATCCAGGAGGAAGAACATTTCTCCGCAATGAGAGCGAAAAATCTTCTTGGGCGAATCTTTTTATCCCAAGGATATTGTTTGACCGTCCTCAAGTAGAAATCCTACCCTCGAAAATCGAAAGACGAATGTAGCACACGCTTCTCGTTTCTGTCTAAGATACGCGAAGCTTGAAAAATCGGACGTCTCGCTGCAAGGATCGAGAATACGTATTGTCCTCAATATTCTATCATCGACGGGAACACGTAAATCTTCGAAAGAAATTCGAGCGAACGTCACCGAAATTCCATCGAGTTACGTTCGTTCGTTTAAGATCGACGATGACGACATAACACCCTGAATGCAGCAATGGAAAAGTTTGCAGGCGTTCTGGCCGTAAACCGAATTTATGACGAGCGCGGATGGAACTTGATAATATTTCGCGCATAGCGTTGGATACTTTCATGGGAACTCGTTTGTTTCCCTCTAAATTTCCGTGGATAAATTGACGCGTTATTGCGTTGCAGATACTCGAATGGCTGTCGTTAATTGCGACATCATTCACCCCGATGGCCTGAGTGCTGACATAGGCATCATTGATAGAGGAATTTCATGCCTAAATTTATGATTTGGAAATATGCATTGGCCATTGAGATGATAGGAATTGCTACATAAGATCTAAGTTTAACTCTTTACGGCCGTGAGATTTCATTCTGAATCAGAGATTCGAATAACTCCTGAAAAAACAACGTTTTTTTCATTTAAGAGGAATAATTCAAGTTAGAGCGACTTAAAGTTTGTTTCATATATATGGTCTTCGTTGTACATCTTCTATACTTCGCTAGATTAAAAATCTCGTACTGTTAATTAAGTTAATGTTCGTTTTATAGATGGTTCCTTTATAATTCGCTAGATCGTCAATTCGATACTCGATAATAATTTGATATCCGACATATTTCTTCCTAATAAGCAATTCTACGATATCCAGGCTTCGTCGTAACGAAAAACGCGGTCGATTTAAAATTCTAACTCGATGTCGCAGAGTGTTTCGGCCGCGCTACCCTCCAGGAGGATTCGATCGTCCACCTGCTAAAAAATGCTCTACGTCAACGAAGGGTAGAATTGAATAGCTGATATCCTTTCTACCGCGGGTTCTCCAGTGAAGTCCGGCGATTCTTCGCTGCTCGAACACGTTGAAATTTTCATAATTGCCACGAGCGATTCTCTCCCTTCTCGTGAAACGGTCTCGTTGTGAGAAGCATCGAGAGGATTCGCGCATTGAACGACCGATTCAACGCGAAAGAGCGCGGAAAATTTTGGCGTTTCGCCGGCTGCGATTTCAACCAACGATATATGTATATTTCGCGAGGGCAACGTAATTACCTGTGCAACGTGGCCAAGGAAAATATGGCAGAGCGCGGCGCGCAAATAAAAGCTTCAAGGTACGCGCGTTTAATTAAATTTCAACGGCACGCTGGTGTGGCTTAAACAAATTCGAAGCTCATCGATTTTGCTGGGAAAACGAAGGATCCCGTGAAAAATACGCTTGTAGACAGATACTCTGTACCGTTTCAACGTTTACGTTTTAATTCTCGCGTTTAAATTCGTATCCTCTTCGATCTCAGGCTGACACGATCGATCCAGTAGCAGATTATATAAAGGCTGCGCGTGCAATTAACAACATGTGTTGCCGATTACCGTCGGACTAAACGATTCTCGCGACATGAATGAGTATTAATAGGTCCAGGCGAAACCTGCAGCGATCGATAGGGCTATCCGCTGGAACGTTCGCAAATAGTCGCCTAAAGGTTCGAGCCGATGGTTGCAAACCATTTCGTGAAAGTGTATAGACAATGAGAAGATACGATTTGGTCTCTATGCTTTTGAAAATGATTCTTCCCTTTACGATAATGTGACCAACGTACCAATGGCGAAATAGTTAGACATTAATTGATCGAGGATCAAACAATAGTTTATTATAACATCATAAATACTTCAAATTCTTTAAATTACATGAAATTGTAGAATTGTAGAATTGTTGATATATCCCTCGATTTTGAAATTTACCTTCTTTTTACAAGAACATTTTACAAATTTACAATAACATTAACATAAATGTACAATAAACCACGATATAGCATAGGCATCTATAATAATACAATGTTTAAACAACAAATTATTGTTACTAACAGGCTTATTACATTCAGCAAACAGAATAAAGCGCTAATAAGAAAACAGTAAAGATCTGTACAAAAGACGTCCAGGCTCAGGATTATTATAAAACCTACCTCAATTTCATAAATAAAATAACGTAAGATTGAACGTACGTAAAAGCGAATAACGAAGAATATTTCAGTGCAATTTGCGTGCAATTTTTCCAACGATGCAAAACCGTGCGCTGAAATCTCTTCAGCGAATGCTCCATCCATTCTCGGTTAAATTAAAAAAGATTCAGAATCGTACGACTGGAACGTAATCGTTTTACGCGTACAAGCATCGATACACCTGTGTACCACGACATAACCATAAACGTAACACGGCTCTACAGACAGAAGGAGGAATTATGTCTACGCGTTCCTCGGAGCAAATGCTACACGCCGGACCATACTGCGTATTAATTAATTAAGGGACATCAATTAACGGTCGCCCAATCGGGTCACCGCATTGTTCACTGAATCAGAACCACGTACATATAATGTAATATACACGATGTGAACTTCGATAGAAACTGTGTTCATTTACTGTTGAATGCAGCATACACTATCGTGCATATACGTATTTGAGCACTTTTAAATTATTACAAATATATAAAGTATATTTCAAACGAACAATGTTAAAATTCAATATATTTCCAACCAGCTACACATAAAAACTACCTTTTTCTGAAATTTTGAGATCAGATACGTGTCATTCTTACTCTCTTGAACTCTATTGAGATATGTGTAATTTTGTGTGCTACACTGGATTAGCCGCGTAGTAGTGACACACATATATGAGTATGAGTGTGTGTGGGAGTACGTGCGTGCGCAGCGTCTCGTAAAACAGAAGAATGCAACTGTTCCGTACGCATGGTGGAAAAGAAGATGGTGAGACAAAAAGAGTGCTGAGACGCGTGCAATGGGTATCTATGAATATCTTGTAAATCACATATTAAGTAAATATGAAACTATTTTAATATCATTTCTACAGGCAATGTGAGTGTTCCTATACATTTATTTCGGCAACTAAGATCCACAATTCTTAACAAACTTTATTTAGCAAATATCAATAACATTCTGTTAAGAGTATAATAAAAATATCAATCGTTTAATCGAATCACATCGAATGTCTCAAGAGATCGTATGTTATACTTCGTTCGTTTCGTCTAGTAAAATAAACGAATTTATAAAAATTCAAAGTTTGACTATTCGTAGGCTAATTATGTATTATAACATCGGTTTTGTCCAATTGATTTTATCACTGATACAACGTCTTGCATTTCAGGTTAGTTTCAATAACAAGAGCATCGAAACTCGATGTACTTAATGTCATCTACTAACTATTCCCATGTTCTCGATTAATCGTAAGATTCGTGAGTTAGATTTTTCAACGACACACGTAACGCATAAAGATAACTAGCCTTACGCCACACGCTTCGTTAATTGGATAACGATTTCTTCTACTTTCGATCGCAGCAGATCACGATCTACGAGTCGAGAATTGCCAACGCTTTAATTGCTTGCACGTGTGAAGTTCGCCAGCGATGTTATCGTGCTTCCGTTAATCGAGCAAAACTTCTTCGCTGCCCTAAGAAAACGCTTAGACATAAATTTCGAAGCGTAGAAACATAAATTCGATGTTCTGAGCGACTTGTAAAACGAAACGAACAGGTTTGATCGCATTAAAGAAACCTCCTCCCAACAATTTAATCTTGCAAATTCAACAACCTCACCTTCGAGCTTGTGCCCACCTTTATTTTGTAATTCGAGTTCCTTGCGAGTTTAGCGTTTGAACTTTGACTTCGATTTTATCACGAGCCCAGGATCCACTCTAAATTCCCAAAATTCTTCCGCCGATTCTTCCTCGACTAATCTCGCGGACTACAGCGAATCCAGAGTCCACGGTGTGTGTTTCCGTGTACGTGTCTGGATATTTTTAGTCAACACCTGTTCACCTTCGAGCGTATCTCTGCGACTGCAATTTTTAGCGCTCTCGAAAAACGATAAGTGAGTAACGATCCTGCAAGGTGTCGGCCGCAAAAGGACCGGCTTATCGGTTCACGGACGTTTCGCGTCGGATTCTGAAAGCAAATGGAGAACCGTCGCCGTGTAAAAAGGAAAAGATAGAACTCCGATCACACTCACCACCATGGGAACCTCGATATCGGGGTGCGTAAGGATGTCGAGGATCGTTCTCCACTTTCATTACGATCGTGCTTTTTTCCTTTTCTCGCGCTTACCGCCCTTGCTTGGTTCATATTTTCTGAATAAACGTCTGAATAAAAGTGTTTCGATTTTCCTAATGGTATTTGGAATACGTGGAGATAGACTGAGAAGGTTTGATTCGTTATCGATATTCTACCAACTAATTCATCATGGTTAATAGATTATACACATACGTATTTTAATTCAGATATATCGTAACAGTTCCATAACGTGTCTTGTTTTTCCTCTTTTTGTAGTGGATTCTCGCAATGGGTTTATTATTTTAATACAATTTTTGTACCTTGATAAAACAGGAATTTACGTTTTACTGGCTGAGTTAACTGTATATGATCGTTTGAAATCTACCATATCTATCCTATAATAATACAATGTCTTTCCTCCCTCCTCTCACGTTCCTTTGTGTCTAAGGTAAAGTTCTGCTAGGTAAGCCTTACTGATGAGTCCTACTAGCAGACTAAACACTTCTTCTCCTTCTCCTTCTCCTTCTCCTTATTTGCAGCAACTAAAAGGCAGCGGAGGATTTTCGCGACGAAGGATGTAATTAAAGAATGTGCGTTGTTGTAAATATGTTCTTGCAGTACTTCTTCTTTACATCCTTAAGTCTCTTGGACGGCCTTTGGGAGAACAATAAGAAAGACAGTAGAAATAGTGACTGTAACCCGAGCGATCAGCTGATAAAAAAAACTAACTACGGCTTCTTCCTTCCTTAAGAGGGTGTCCTGAATTAAAATGTTCTGAAACAGCGTCTTCTTGTGATTTTTTTAGAAGGGAAAGAAAGAAATGAAGTTATTGAATTTTGAGGTATGGTTTTATATATATTTAACGAATACAAAAAGAATTTTTTTAAAGTAAAAAAAAAGATTATAACAGATTTCTAAGCCTATTTCATGGACTGCAGTTTTCAATCGGTGGACAAGATCCACCTCGTAATTCTTGACTGAAACGAAAAAACTAAAAAAGGACTAAATTATTATATATTTTTCTTCTTGATGAACTACAGAAAAAAGGCAGAAAATAGTAAGAAATATAAAAATTTTGGTTTTGAAGAAGAAGTGTGTTTCATAAAAAAAAGGTACTATACTTTAAGGTGCTATAACAATTATTTAAATAAACTTTTTGACGAAAAATGTAGTTCATTTAGAAGAGAATTTAATACTGAAAAAAAGGAATTTTGGTTCAATTGAGTAAGTCGTTTAGTTTTTTTGCTATCACGTACACCAATTGAGAGAAATCGTGAAAATAAAAACTGGAGAAAACGCGTTTTCAATAGGAAAAAATATCAATTTTTAGTTACTTATGTTGATAATCTGCTAATCAACCATTCCTGGTCCATATAACAGTCCTTCTACTTCTTCAAAAGCCTCATTTTGATGCATTTGATCGAGTCCACGAGCTGTACGAACCTCTTTACTGCTAAATGCCTGGCGCTTGTTCTGTCTCTCGATCCGTTGCCTATCAGCGATATCAACAAACATTTTTTACTGCTGGCCTATATTCAAATTAAGCAACTGCATGACACTCAAAATCGCTGAATACTCTTCGTTGAACATACCTGCCGCCATGTAGGCAGCAATTTCCACAATTTTTTGACCCGAATTCAGGTGTTTTGGAGTGATGAGCCAGATTGTTGAGTTAAACGACTCATTGGAATTTTGAGTATAACCGCCTAAGCATCGCGTTAAAAGATTATCGTTTGAGAGATCTTCATAAATTGGGCAAATGTTTCTCAATTTCTTCATTAATTAATCGATCGAGATGCTTGAAAGATTTTAATTGATTCATGGATTCAGCTTTGCGCCATACACACCAACTGTCGACGCCAACTGGACAATTATCGTGCCGAGGAGATTCATCAGTTGAACAATAATGATCTAGTGTTGCTACTATAGCTTCTTTCATCTTTTGGACAGAATGCACGTTTCCTCTAATGGCCAAACCATAGTAAATCGTCAGCTTTTCTATGACACCGTCTGTCAACCGTTCTTTACCACCGAGCTTCCGTTTTTACTTTATATTTCGAAGTCGTGAACCCATACGATTTTGTACGTGCCCCACGCACTTATTTTTTATAACAGGACAATCATCGCCGTACGGATTTATCTTCAAAATACCTGCAAAAGATTTTGAATCACCGTGGAAGTGGCGAGCGCTCGCACACTCGCTCGACGCCCGTCTGATTTCGGCTTTATATTTTTAAAAATATTTAAAATTAGCCTCTGTCATTTTGTAAACATATTCTTAGATAGTTTATCTATCGATTTATGCAATAAAAAAAACGATTCTTTTGACATTCTAATTTTCAGGATACCCCCTTAAAGCCACCGTATGTATGGAGCACTCGAGTCGCCGCTGCACCTGTAATCCGTTCAAAACCAATCCTCTCCTGATCTTTGATAGCAACAAGAAGATCCGGAGTAGGCCGCTCCAAGGGAAAACGTCCCAAGAGAGGGTAAAAGAAGAACCGACTTTGGATACAAAAAGTCTCCCACCGTGAGTGAAAAGGGAGACCATACCTGACCCACATATCCTTCCACAACAGAAAATTCCGAACTAGGAGCGCCGGGATTGGAACCTGGGTCCCCAAGGCTCGTAACCTAAGGCGCTAAGCACTGCGTTATAGTCGTCCGACCACTAGTTGGTGTCGAGTAGTGGTAATCGCTTGTCGAGTGCCACCACAACAGGTAAATGCCAATTAGATTAAGATTAGATTAATTATATTAATAGAATTAGATTAAAACGTCTCATTCGAAGTGTCGTTCATATATTTTGAAAGATCGCGAAAACTTACATAGGCGACAGTACAGGCACAGCGAAGTTACTCGAATTCAAATAGTTCACGAGAACTTAGAGAAGGTTAACATGATTTAAGTAAAGTCTTCTTACCCATGCATATACTTCAAAGGAACATAATTCATCGTCTTAAACTCTCCTCTAAATTTTCAGCTATCAAGCCTGTTTGACGTCGATACATGAAATATCGTAGAAACGTTCCCGTGACTATCCAAAGAGAATTCATCGTTCTAAGAAGCAAAAATTACCAGTTGTTGGTAATTAGAGGAACAACGAAAGAACGGAGGAGAAAATAAGCGACGATCTAAGGGCGAGCTGCGATTCCGCCAGGAGGATCCTAAACGATTAAGATCGAGCCACCACAGAGAGCCCTTTGTTCTTGCATTCCCGTTGCCCCGACATAAATATCGCCGAAACAGTAATTCGAGACCACCACCCCCTCTCGGGCTATTAAACCGGATTCGTACTCGCGCAGGAAGACCATGCTCCTTTTTGCCCGAATTTCACCAGCTACCGACCCGCGCATAATTCACATTTTAATCCCAGTTGGACCAAAGAAGAAAGAAATCCGAGTCAAACGATCGTGTACTTCGAGTTTAAGGACGTGTTTTTAGTTCTATTCTTCCGAATAAATTGAAACACGTTTATTTTGGCTTACGCAGCAAAGTTTAGGATGCTACGGATGAGGCTATGTATTTTTCTCATGGTTGTGGGATTTAGTATATTTAGTATATTTAGAAGTTTGGGAATTTGAAAGTTAAAAAGCTTTAACGTCGGAAAGTTGAAAAGTTTGAAAGTGCGAAACTTTGGGAATTAAAAAATTGCAATATTTAATCTCTAGAATATTTGAAGATTAAAAAATTGCAATATGGCAAAGTTAAAAAAACTCGAACACTGGGCAATTTAAAAGTTTAACAAGCTAATCTAAGAAGACTCGAGGCTCTGAAATTTTATCTATTCGACATCTTATGTCGAGAAATTGATCATTAACGACCATTAAATTCGCTCTGATATCTCAACGTTACAACGGATTTATCATCGTGTCGCGCACTGTCCGACACTTTCTACGTGTAAATACCGTTATCACTAATTTACGGTAAGATTATTATTCTACGCGCAATAGGCACAATAAGCAGAAGATCGTAGATTATGTCTGGTACACCTATTACTTACGCAACGCATATTTATCACGACATTCACTCAGAATGATTGTGTTCTCCGTAACGTTCAAACGATTGTAAGTCTGTCACCGCAACGAAAGTTTCCATGAACGTGCAGTAATAAAATTCAAGCAATTATTACGAAACTTTAATATAATGGTATTATAGTTCATCCTACTATAATCCATCGATGCATTAAATATATTTATAAAACAATTCAAGAAATATATTGGTTCTAATGTAACATGACAATTACATTCTATCGAAAATTAGGTCTGTCACTTTCTATAATTACATTGCTAAACTTTATAATAAATTTAGTAAAATTCAATATCTATAAACAATTCTAATATAATAATCTATTAAATCAGAGCTATAATTTATTGAAAATCCAATATCGGAAGAGCGTACAGGAAATTTAATTTCTCGTAAAAAGAAGGTATGAAGATATTATATATTGTATTCTACAATTTTATTCTATACAGCTAAATTAATAAAATTCAATACAATGTGAAATTCCAATATATTCTGATATCAGTCCTATTTATCTCAACGTACTATTAAATTTCCAAAATATTCCCAGATATCAGATACCGTTATTTCATACCGTAATTAAATTTCCATTTAAATAGATTTCTATCAAAATCAAACGAAAATTCTATTCTTTGTTAAACATTTCCAATGAATATGCATGTCCCGTGACGCGTCAGAAGAATTCAAAGAATTTTAATTGCGCTGGAGAAGCTCTTGTAAATACAAAGGGCCGAGGTCAAGAAGGGTAAGCAACGGGAGCGGACTTTTCATCATTTCACGCACAAAGCAAATTCGAGACGCCTCTTTTCAAAGATTTACCCTGAAAGCGGTTGATCTCTTTAGAGGACTTAATGCATGCGACGTGAAGTAGTGGCTTTATATGCATTGCGGAAAAACACCGAGGAAACATTCTAAAAAACATGCTCGTCACTTGCCAACTTCACATTCGCGGACGCATGATCCCTACTTTAATTATTTCAACCATATCGAACCAGAAAACGTGCCAATATAAAGTTTCCACATCTTTTTCAAAAATCTTTTTATTCTCATCGAAACTCTTCTTAACATTGAATACGCGTGACCCATAGCTCATTCTTCCTTAATCCATTAATATCACAAAGTATAATACATATATTTGTTTAAATCATACAATTTCTTGTATCTTTTTCTTGTATTCTGATTTTGTATTCATTATTTTAATATATTTTGTGTACCTTAATAAAACGATATATAACTTAATTCGTTATCATATAAATGTACAAATAATATTGTGTACAAAGTAATATTAGTAAATGTACAAGTAATATTGATTCTATTGCATATATTTTCCTTAAACTGAAGAAATCTTTCAACGCTAGAAAAACACGACTAGGTGGAAAATAATTCAAAAGATGCAACAAGATTAACGTGATCGGTAACAGCACGAAATTTAGTGAATAATACGATCCATCAAATTCTATTTTCGCAGAAACAACGTCACCGTTCTTCTCAAGATGGAAACGATGATTTCACAGACTTGAAAATACCAAATAAAATCAAGATCGAAAGGGAGCATTAAAGACGTAGGAAACAGAACTTCTATTCTGGTATTCGTTCTATTACCTGCCGCACTTGCCAAAGTCCATTTTTCAAGCCGATTTCTTCACCTACATTTGCACCTCGAAAGTCTTCCAGGCAACGTGTCTCTCTGTTCGTTTCTCCCGGAAAAATCATTCACGAGCTGCGCGTGAAACTTTCCGAGCTCTTTCCCTCGGCGAATGTTCCTTCGGAAATTCTTGGTTGAAACTACTCGCGTTGAAAATCACAAAGCAGCAGAACTGTATCGAACGCGTATTAGAATAGAGGGAGGGAGCAGCCTCTAAAACGGCTCTCTTCAGTTCGAATGTCCTCTTTGAAGACAGCCCTCACCTTGCGAATGCTGCTCATGTGGTAGTAGGTCAGTAATGCCGAGGGCGAGCTGCTGAACTATATTCGCCACTAGACGACAGGGTGGGGCACGCCGAGCTTCCTCAATCAATAAACCTCCAACTGGCGACATTCAGATTCGGTCAGGAACTCGACTGCGTCACCGTAACAGGCAAATGCCAGAACCCGCTGTGGCAAACTCTGTTCTCTTGCTACGATGGAGCGCGAAATGTCTAAGGACCAAATATATCATTGGATCAAATATGCTGTAAATAGCTTGAGATCTTTCTGGATATGAGATTTCCAATATTTCAGGAGTACTTTGATGAAATGTGTAGACGGGACAGGTTCGAATTTTTGATTAAGTACTTTGAGGAATCGGAAAGATACAGCTTAAACTCGATTAAATAAATTCGCAGGTGAACAACGTTTAGAATGTTTTAGAAGCATGTATCTGGAAAAGAGAAGATCTAGATGAGATAGATTGGAATCTTTTATCGTGTGTTATATTTTGAAAAATCTAAGAGGTACAGATCAAACTTGACTAAATAAATTCAAAGCTGAACAGAAAGCTGTCTGACATTTCAGGAATATTTCGTGGAAGAAAAGAGCTAGATGGGATATGTTAAAAATATATTTATAATTTTATGAAGTATTTCGAGAAAAAGTAGACAAGGAACAAGGCTTACAAATGTACGTAAGATTGACTAAGCCGATTCAAAGCTGGCTATAAAGCTTTGAAGGTTCCAGAGGTATCTCGAGAGAAGGAATCTAGACAAGATAGGTAAGAATCTTTCATATGCACTTTAGAAAAGTTAAGAGGTAATTTCAAAGTGTAATTTAAACTTGGCCATGTAAATTTGAAACCTTTTGCGTGAAAACTTCAGCCGAAAGCTTGTAATAGCTTCAGTTTGCAGTATTAAATTCCAGAAAAATCGATAAAGTCTATGTTAAGCTTACTTCCAGTGGTTCTAATTCTAATTTAGTAAGACTATATAGGTAGGAAGGCATATTTTATGGTGAGAATATTATATAAGACAAAATATTGTAAATGGAGACGTAACCGAAAGCCATCCAAAACCGAAAGACATGGATCACATGTTATGTCGGATTAATAACAGAATTAGGTGCGTTTAAAGAATATTCGCTTGAATTGGCCATCGTTGATGAAGAATGCAAACGGTTTTGGATAACGAAGGTTCGAATGATACAAATAGTAATCAGTAACCGAGGATATTATACATTCGGAATGTTAATGGCAACGGACTTAGACTTTGACAACGAATCCACGGCGCACGGGAGTACGAATCTGACTTCTCAAACGACTAAGTAATATTCAAACTTCTAATTCTCGACGACGATGTCTCTTGACGTAAAGATGCTCGGTTCACGTAGAACGTATCTAACTGAATGAATATTCGGTCCCAGTAGGGCTGCCCTTATATACTCCGCTCTGTAGCTTCCTCGGGTCAATCTTTGTTTTTAAAGGAAGTTATTTAATTACTCCGTACCTCTGCTAGGTACCTGTTCCTCCCGTGATCGTGGCTACGTTCCGCGACCCGTTATGTCGCTTCGGGCCCAAGTCCCTTGTCATAATTCCCGAACATCCATAATCATAAACAACTATTTCTAAGTTTTATTATTTAAGTACGGCTATAATAAAAAGTCTAGCCCCAAGTATTGTGGTCTTTCCCGAATATTCGAAAAGGAAGACCCGATGTCCTTTCATCTCCGTAATATAAATAAAATAATAAAAGATGATAATATATCTGGTTTCTTATCTTTCAAGCTACGAGTATTACTTTTGCTTTAAATGCAAATATCGAAGCGTATTCTTTAGTTTGATACGTTTTGGAGTTTAAAAACAGCTTGTATAATCCGAATATATATATCATAAATGCGGAAAATGAAACATAACCTGTTATATGTAGCATGCAGATAGGTACATACACATGGTATGTAGGTATGTTCCATACGCATGAATAGTCTTATCCCATACATGTTGCAAACGATCCCATAGAACGTTATATCCCTGAAGGAAATGAGCCGAACATAAGCAGGAAATTGAAGGAACGTTGCATTAGATATATCAATCTTGATACTAAGAGATGAGATTACTAAAAGATGAGATCGCTGAGAGAACATGTAGTAAAAAACCTTTCCAACGTTAACAGCGTGGATTTTCTTTAAAAGAAACCATTAAGTTTCTAGGAAACTGTCTACCTTTTTACAGACAAAATATTTTTTATATCATTATCAGCCATAATCGATGTTGCATAGGTATACGTTGTATAAGCTGAGAATATATTTAGACGAAGAAAGATGGAAAACGCTATCATTAAGTAATTAAAACAAGCAATGATAAAAATGAATTCAAGATTAGAACGAGAAAAACCGGTCAGATAGCGTTATTTGTTTGGATGTCGTAAAGAAAATACGTTTACCTGTTTCCCATAATTATAAAGTTCTTGGTACCTGAATGAAGAAATTCACGCACAGCTCCACGGAATACAAACGTGCACGTTTTCCATGCTTCTAATCTTTAAAGATACGAGTTCTCGTGGTTTGCCTGAGAAGAAACTGTTGTCGTTTGTTCCTGGAAAAGATCGGATGCTATTCCATCTCGCAGTCTACGTTCGTGTGTCACGATATAATACAGTTATTGCACCGGACATAAACTCGGCGCTATTGTTATTGAATTACATGTGGTCGACAAAACCATAATCAAGAAATGCAGTGGGATGAAATAAACTGAAAGAAGTAAGTCAATTAAAACAGAATATTAAGTCGTTTTACAAAAAACGATGCTTCTCTGAGAGTTGAATTTTCGAAGCAATAGAAGTCAAGAATTTAAGCGTGGAATTGTAACTTATAAATGTGGAGTAAAATACCTGAAGAGACATAGTAAATAAATATAGAAATGAGAGAAAATACACTACTAATCAACGTTAATTGACACATTTGCAACCGGTAATTTTATGAAAATTTGAAACTAGAAAATCGCAAGTTTCTAAAAATTAAATCAAAAATGAAAATTAGGAGAACGTTCTTTCGAATATTATATGTTTGGCGAATTCTTACTTCCTCAGAATCATTGATACTAATAATAATTAACCTATTTGTCCTAATCCTAAAAGACGTAATATTAACAGTAGTCATTAATGTATTAATTACCGACAAATAATTGCTTGTTTTTCGCGTGATGCACTTGTCGCTATGAAAAGAAATCACGTTACTTCTGTCATGATTTCTACTTAATAGATGACTTACTGCTTTCTTTCTAGTCATCCAAAAGAACCCTGTTTCATTCACATTTCCTTTGAGGTTTTCTCAAGGTTCTCTTAAAATCATTTCTTCCGTAGTCGTTTCGTTGTCCAATGTCGTAAACTAATGGGGCACTCGGAAAATTCAACAAAGCAGCGCCCTTGGGGTGGAGTCTTATTTATTCGGCATACAGGAGTGTCGCGCGCAGGCAACTACCTTCCTGTGTCAAACATGCTGGCCCTGTCCTTCGTTTATTCACCGAATGGCAAATGGGAGTACATACAAACGACCCCGTGTTCTCCGCAAACAGCCACGCTATACCACAACGACCTCCTTAACGCTCCGTTTCCACACGGGTCTCGAATTCGAATCGATCCGCGCACTCGACAACGATGATATCATTCTTCTCTGTCGGTAACAAGGATTATTTCTGTATTTTTCAAACTTGCTCGACTGGTTTGTGACAAGGCGATCGATCTTTTCAAAAGCAAATAATTTCTGATATAGAGGCTGTGCTGAATTAAATACATTTTCATTCCTACCGAGTGCGAGTACAGGATTTGATTATAAGTTCGTGAATAGGTAAAACGCTATTTTGCTACATGGAGAGTAAGGGATCGCAAAAACGTATAATTAAAACCAAGATATTTGTTACTGCGCGATTTTGAACTAGAATTTTGTAAAAAATCTAAGGCATGTAATTCGATAAGATTTGAATATGTATCCTTAGGATCATAAAATTTGTATTCAATATGAGATACGAGAGGTAAAATGCGCAAAATTATCATTCTAAGGAGGATGACTTTTACACTGCTTAATATTTCCACCGATGAATCCAAAATAGATTCAAATTCGAACTATTTAAACGCCGCTCTGCATGGCACCTCTATGTATTCAAAACTGTTATATTCGAGAGACTAATCTCTGCTACTTTAGCTGTGCCTATCGTGCCAAATTAGCTAATAAAACTCAACGATGGGTTTTAACACGTCATAAGTATGATTTTGTCTGTTCAGTCTCGGAAAATCTCTATCTTCCGGACGACAGAAGACAACTGTGCAAATTATGATGCTCTAACGATTCACCTCGGGCTCGCGGCGATGCTTAGAGGATCGTATTTCGGTAGACGGAAGAGGCGAATAGAGGTAGATAAGAATAGACTGACCTCCAAAACCTGCCCCGAGGGACTGCACCGAATTGCAACTGAGATGTACAATGGAAGCTAAGAGCGTATAATGAGAGGCATATAATGGTTTCAGTGCGATCTCATCAACTCCCATGGAGACAGACGTTGACAAGATAGTTAAACGTTCAATCATGACTTTATCGTTGAATTTAGAACAACCAAATGTCATTTTTGCCAATGCTCTCCGTTTAAAGTCGTCGCTTAAAAGCGTAACAACGAAGGATCGATCGAGAAATTCTTCCTTTGTATAATTATTAATCCTACTACGATCCTTTTGGTCATTTTTTAAATAGTCGTGTTTTTCTATTATTAAGAACGCGTGAAAATTTCTGTAAAAACGAGTTCCCGGCTTTTACGAAAAAGGATGCATCGCTTGAAATATTAAACATAGGCGCATTGAAAATGTCTTTGACATCACGCGGATCGTTTAATAACGTAATTAATAATTGAGATAGTTACCTAAAAATTACGCTGTGTTTTCTTAAAACATGGTCAACCATCTATGAAAAAATTTGAATTGGCTCGTTTAAAGTCTATAATTACCTAACGATCTTTTTATCCTAAATGTCATCTACAGATGATGGCTTTCGATGAGAATTCAAACTTCCCTCATAGACACACCTTCTTTCACGATCAATCATAAAGATAAGTCACGCGAATGGCACCATAGTATAATCTCATATAACGAAGAAAGCAATCAGGTAAACGAGACCAAATCTCTTGCACTCGCACATCGACTGTAGTCGAACGACAAACGCGGCAAAAATTCTGACAACGTGAACAATTGCTGAAATCGCACGGTTATTCTTCTCAGAGAATATAGTGTAATACGCGAATTGGCCGGAATGATAATCTCGTAATAAATCGCCACGAGCGTTAAGCGAGTATTTAAAAGCAACGCATAACCGGTCGCAACGGTATCAAGGGGCAAGATTTATCGAGCTATTCATAAAACGTTCGCCTATAATCTTTCTCCTAGGATGTTGCGCTAATGGCGATGCACTGGAGCGGGGCCCGATCCGCGAGCCGCGTGAAAATTAATAAGTATCGGCTACACGTTCGTAAAGTATCTCGCTAATAACAGAAAAATCTGACAGAGCAAACGAGGAAAGTGCCGGTTCAACGAGGTGTTTCTAAACGATCGTGCCAATATACCACCAACTAACAGACTGTAAGATATACTCCATCTACGATCTCATAAGTACACGGCTGCTATGGGAAATTGAGGTTTACGCTAATTTGTAGACACGAACGATAATCGTGGTAATTATTGGTTAATCGAAGCGTAACGAGGATATCTTTGCTGATCATATAACAGTTATGACCTAAATTATAAAACTTATTACATAATATAGGAATTAGTGTTTTAGTTTAAATGATTTTCGTCGGGAATAACCATTACTGATTATTTTTACCAATAAACATCAGCGACGTCGGAATCCTTTTTTTACAGCAAACTATCATCGTTCAATTTAATTTTCCCAGAAGATCGTTTAAAACGAAAACGACTAGATATATTACGAAATTTCGCAGAAAGCTGCGAGAGCTTTTAAGCTGTAATTTATATGCCATGAAAACAGGTTAATGGTTATGATAAGCAGCGCGACTGAGGCCAGAAGGAGATATGTCCGTGGCATGTTAAATTAATACGACATAGCGTGGCGAAAGCTCGATGCGATTGTAGTGTCTCTTTTTAATATCCTGAGAGCATCCCGTGGCGGGCATTTGCTCGCATGAATATCGAAAAAAGAACGCGAATCGACGGCGCCTCGAGATCGTAAAGCGTCGTCGCTCGAATTCAAATTTTAAAAAGATCCCGCGCGGTCGAGTGGGTCTTAAAAGTCCACTGGAGACTTTAAGAAGCGACATTTCAAGGTTAAACGCGTCGCCCTGCCGACCCATCGCGAATCCTCCTCTTCTGAAACAACTTTTCCACGGTTCCATGACAACTTTCAAAACGACGAAAAAGGAAAAGGGGCAAAAGAAGAAACGAGGAAGGAAAAAAGTATAGAGGGGAATTAAAAGGTACAACGAACATATCGAGGACAGTCATTAGGCTCGAAGCAGCGCAACTTCTTTAATCCCAGCAAAGATAAGCCATTGTACGCGTTCAATGGAAAGAAATCAATATCAGTGCGGCAACTGTGTGCAACTTCCTTTCCGCTTTGCTTCCCGGTTCGGTTTTCATCGGTAGACTGCTCTTAAAATACAGGGGAACCGTCCTGAAAGCCGATTGTCTCTTCTGCCCGGAAGTGGTTTCGGTGTCTAACCGCTTCCGCCAGAACGGACTTTAAACTTTCCGCCGCAGACCCTGATGGGAAAAAGATGATATCTCCAGAAACAACCGACTCTTACCTGCGGAAACTTTGCATCAACATTCCCCTATCTATGTTACACGTTCGACTCTTCGTCGTTGTTCGAATAACACTCGCTGATATTAACGAATTGACCCGATCTTATCTGGATTCACGGTCGAGAAACTTGCGTCGACCGTGTTCTTATAAATTCGGAACAGGTCTTGTCTGCTGGGAACTTCGCAGTGGCAAAGGGTGTTCCGCCTGGTTAAACACAGAGTTTCACTTCGAAATCCACCCACTCGATTTCTCATGTATATGTTTCACGATGATAACGGAGAAAACGATTTAATATTTCGTCGAGTATCTTGCTTAAGTATGGTGAGACAAGTATCGATGTAGCGAGACACGAGTGTCCGATACAAAAGTAAATTAATATAAGGAGTTGAACACGAAGGACGCATATTCATTAACCTAACGACTGTCTCAAACAAATTCAAGCTTATAGCTTAATAGTTTTTCTATACCAGAAACTTGTCGAAAATCGTAAATAATAAAGACGAACAAGGTATTCCAAGGTTACGTATCGTGTAGAAGATACTTAGAGAAAAGTAGAAGATCCATGGGTCCGGTTATCAGCCTGAAAATAACTCCAGCGGAACTTTCATCCACGTCAAAGCGATCTCGTAAAGAACGTGGGATCGCGTTCGAGAGTTTATCGGCGATATTTCTCGCGGACGTGTCATTCGAAGGGTTCGTTATATCCCGTGTCGGTGCCAAAAACTCTGGTAAGAGAAAAAGAGACGAAAAAGGGAAAGAAATTTGAATTTTACGACTTCTGCCCGAGGAACCACGGAGGCCTTCCTTACTTCTGCCTGGCTTCGCTGCAATTTCTCGCGACACTAAATTTCCATGTGACGTGCGCATAGCTCGCGCAATTTTTACGAGCTTTCATTAAGAGCAACGCGCGCGGACAAACGCTGGATAAAAGCGAGAAGAACCGAGGAGATCCGAGCGTGGATCTTTCAACGCATAGACGGCATTATTGTCTGGCCCTTTAAAAATAGAAACGTTCAAACCGTAGAGATACGTTTCCTGTGCGCTGCTCAAGCTGCAGCTGGTGCAAAGGGCACGTTTCGTTCGGCTGCTGCTCGTAGATCGGCAGGAGGTCAAAATTAAAAATAGGTCTCGTTAAGGAATTAAGATGTTGAATCATAAATTATGAGTAAACTAGGAAGATTTATATTTTTATCCACACAACTGTTTTTTTAACATTATGATTACGAAAAGAAATTTCGAGGGCTCGCTCGATATCTTTTTCTACATTCGTTAGGATAAAACACTTCTCGGTGCTTAATGGGCTAAGTTTTCTGCGATTTAATCATAAGTTTAATTACATCAAATCCATTTGTAGCGTGGATTATAAATCAAATAGAGAAGAAGTGGGTTCTATTTGTATCAAAATTCAGTTTTAGATCTGAAGATTGAATTAACGGATAATTATTTTCAGATACGTATATGGCTAAAACAGAAAATGTCTAACACGGGAAAACTATGCAAATAATAAACCATCAATATAATTGAAGAGATAAAAATGTTCTTCTCCCTTGAAATAAATTATAAGACATCTAGAAAGAGACAAGTACTTGGAAGAGTTTCTATGTATTGTTCAAAGATCGAAAATCAATTCTTACCGTAGCAACATCAAACTTTTCGTCCAACGTGGTTTCTTTAGTTTTCGTGAGTGGATGTAGTATGTCATACGAGTAACTCGTACAGAAAGAGTAACGAGTCATTTAGGAGTTATTAGTTCCACCTCGAAAACAGAGAAACACGAAAATAGGGAATGGGCGAAGACGCGAAGGCGCAAAGGCAGCGAAGCGTATCTCTCCTGCCCTCCTGTGTGTTTCCCTCGAACAGCCCCCTATGAATTCGGTCTAACAGAAGAAACTACGCCCGTAAGGTCGTCGCTTCACGAAATATACCGTTCGTACAATTGCCGCGACAAGAGGGACTGGAACTCCGTTTCTACCGTAATATTTATGTAACCGTTTTAGGATGCCCTTTGGTAAAGAGAAACGCAAATATCGTTGACGTAACAGATTGCCAGTGTACACTGCATGAACCGTCTTCAAGAACACAATGATATAAATCGTTTAAATAATACTTTGAAGTTTAAAAATTGAAATGTCCGAGAAGTCACTGTAGCGGCACATGAATCAAAGGAAGATTTGAATCGGGAGAGACTCATATTGTTGTGCCTTGGAGTGTCAACGTTGTTTTGATTTGCTGGGTTCAAAGGTAAACGAACTCCGGATAAAATATTATCGCCGTTATTTGTAATCTTCAACCGGAGTTACATTCGAGCTTTTTATAATATCACCGATCGATACAAATAGACGAACGTGCTCTCTAGGACAATCATTACAGCGAGTCATACAGTCGAATAGCGAGCGTAGAGTTGAACAGTAGCATTGAGGGAGCGACCATTACGGTCGGCATACGCTATCTCTGTACTTGTATTTAAACTGATTTTTTATATACACTGACTATTATCACTCGTCTCTTTAATAAACCAACACGTATAACAAACCACCAAGTCACATTTGTTGGCTCTTATGGAAAAGCAGTCTTGCAGTTCAATAACGTTGTCGACTAGTTTCACATCAAAACAATCTTTCCATTTGACATTTGAATTGTAAATGTGTATATTCGTCACTTTCTTAAACATTGTAGAAATATTAATAACATTATCTATATACAGGTTAATGTTAATCAAATCAAACTGATATTACGCAGCCTCCGAATTCGTAGGAAATTTTTGAAATGGCTCGCGCCAGGATCATTTTCTTACAGAATGTTTCAGACGATTCCTAAATGCACTCTGGACGAAAGGAATGGAAAGGAAAGGAAAGGAAAAAGGCGCGTGAAAAGTTAAAAGCGTTGCGTGTTATACGTCGAGACAAATGCTTCCAGAGAACGGCACTGTGTTTTGATTTTTCTTGCAACGTTAATGTGTCATGCAAGTGTTCCGCGAAATCCGGCGAAATAACGGTGGTAAAAAAGAAACGACGCGGGACAGGGTGGGAAGTTTGCTGACGGCGTGCCCCGCGGCCGCAAGAAAATTTTGTACGTAGAAATTTATTTCGGATAACGACGCACGGTTGACAAATTCGAAAAGCGAGAAGCTCGCTGCTCGTGTAACGCCTTCTTGCGAGAAACACGGTGACAAATACTTCCCCGGAAACCAAGTAATAATATGTACTTTCTTGCATTGTCGAAAATATCGCGAGGCAACTATCGCGCGCGAAGAATGCGTGTTCTAAAACCTTTTACTGATATAGTATGAAATTTTACGTTCGTTCGTTAGTGTAATAACAGTACATGTGTTTTAAACACTTCGAATTTCAAAATATTGTAATTTTTTGCCTGTAACCTTCGTTTGCTGTTCTCGTGAAAACAATTCTCGCAGGAATTTTGTAACTTCTCCTATTAAGTTTCACAGGTCGAATAAAATAAACATTGCCCTTTCTCTTGGCAATACCTCGGATAATAAACGTAATTTCCACGAATTAAGTGCACTGTGGAGATTCGATTAAATAAAGGAAAGAGGGAAGAGAAATTAGAGACGTCCGACGGAAACGAGATTCAGTAGCGTCGTTAGGATACCGAGCAATTAGCTGGAACACGGACCAACCAACACCCACAGGAGAAGGATTCCGATTTTTTGCCAGAAATACTGACTGATCGTCGAAGCGAATTCGCGGTTTCGCCCGACGTTAAATCGAGCGTTCCCATAGCGAGGCTGGAATTCGCGAATCGCGCCAACAAGGCGGAGGCGTTCTGCTCCGACTAATCTACTAATTGGAGGGTGGCCACGATGCCACTGGGGGTTGCGGAGCAAATTGGGCTAATACAGAAGCAAACAGCATGACGCCTATAAATACGCGGCATCGTGGCACCATCTTCCAGAAGCAAACGCGTGTGATGCATATTGTCGACGTACGCGTGCATATTTAAAGGTCTGTCCACAGATCGTCACGGTACAACTACGTATCTCACTATTCTTAATCTCTCTTTATTGCTTTCCAACATATATTCTCTACGAGTTACTGTCGTATTTCATTTCATCATCTAACGTTTCGTATGGGAACTGGATCGTTGATAACCTGAATGAAATTTTATCCTTGAACTTCTTTTTCCCTGACAAGTAGGAACTAGATCTATCTTTGTGCAAGACGATTAGCGAGTTTCAGATGGGAATTTTCGTGAAAGTAGATAGGCTTGTTTGCTCGTCTCAAATGACTGATCCGTTGACCTTCGACTAATTTTGAAATCATTTTTCCCAAGTTAATCAAGAATACCTATCGTATATAAGCTACTGTTCGTTTAAATGACCACAGCTTGAGGACCAAGCGAAAGGATACGTTTTATTAAATTCGTTTCTTCTAATATTCTACAAAATATTTAAATTACAAATCGTTTACGGTTACTATATTTTTCAAGAACGAAAGAACACGATCAACTCTCCGCGAGCTTATCGATCAAACTTCGGACTTAACGTTGCTACGTAATACTCTACGATTATAGTTCCCAAAGATTCTACGACGTACATGAAACGTTCGAATTAAGAATCGCAGAGATCGTTAAGCACACTTAAGCCAACGTAACATCGTTTTCTAAATTCATTGCAGAACTATAAGAACGATATTAATTCTCGGCCGAACGACGTTATGACGACAAAGAGGAAAGCTAGTTTCACGTGTGAATGAAGCTTAACGGGCAAAGGCGCTTCAAGCGCTCGAGGGTGAAGAGGAGAGGCCTGCTACTTCTCACCCTCGAGATACGGGTAGCACGCCACGTTTCTATAATAAGTCCTTAACGACCTTTCTAAATGCAGTCGGTACCTTCACAATCGCTACCCACTATGTGACAAGAGCATCCATTAGACGGGGGTTACGTGGCCGCGTATCGTAGGGACGAACCGGCTCCATGAAGGGAGCCTCTCTCTAACCATGAAACGACAGAAACGAACATTTTTTCCTTTCAACCGGCAACAAGAAGCGCCTTACCCAAAGCCTTGCCCCTTTGTGTTTTTACTTGTCATAATTACTTGGCAGAAACATAGACAAACAACAACTGCCAACTAAGTTAATAACGTTTTGTTAGGAGGCATTAGGTAACCTCGGAGATTTGGTCTAACTCAATTTCTAGAATTCATTTTAAAACACTTTTGTCTAATTTGATTGCTATTATGATAGTAGATATACTTGTAGGTACGTAAGTACATATATAATATCTATATTTTATTGATGTTGCACACACATATACATTAAATACAATACACGATACATTAATAACATATATTTATAAGTGATTCCACGAGATCTAAGGATTGAAAGACAAGTTGGATCGAAATTCTTTTATCTTAGAATACTTTGTAATTAAAAATCTATCGAAATAAAGGAAATCAATATTCCTATCCGTGGTACTAATCTCTAATTAATGAGAAAATTAACAAAAGTTCACTAAAGACGCATTTAGTAAAATAATTAGAAAAATTTTGGTCGGTATTTCCAATTTCCTTCAAGCGAGACACGTTAAACGCGCAAACAGCAATTTCCGGTGGTAATAAGTACTATGTAAATCACTTACTACTGAATTTTTCTTCTTACTTGAAATTAACTGGAAACGAACTTGTATAAATCAACCAAGAAATGGAAACGTTTGCAGCCGCGTAGTAACCGAGATTCCAGTCGAGCAATAATTACAATAGTTCTCGAATACTTTGGCGGTTTTCTTATGCAAGAAAACAGAGCTGGCTTATTTTCAAGCGCCGCAATAACCCGGAATTATGCAATGCACACGCAGCTACCTATGTAAAGTGGAAGAGCCATATGCGGAGAGCGCTTACAGGTTGCAGGTGCACCTGTACCGCGGCAATAATTCAATGTATCGAAGCGACCGGGCACGGTGCACAGCTCGAGAAGCATGAACGAACACGAAAGTCGTGGAGAAATGCAGAAATGATAAATTATGTGCAACGATCTCCCCGTTCGAGTTCGTCGTCCATGTCAATTATTTAAGAAACAAAAGTTCTCGCCTGGACGCGACGCGGAAGAAACGAAGAAGGATTTTCGAGTAGAGTTGGATTCGCCAGGATGTGCCAAGGCAATAATTCAATTGCCTGCGTCACAGTGGTGCAACCAACGACCCAGCGAGGTGGCAGCCTGGGAGATGGTGAAAAACGCGTAGAATATGCGAAGGCCGAAACTTGCAGCATTTCGTCGAAAGTTTCCAACTGAAATAGAGGAAAGTCGCCGAGAAATGATTAAAAAAAGAAGAAGACGAATGGAGATGAAACGTTGCCAAGACCTTTCTACCTACGTACTGTTGCAGTAGAATTCTATGAAGTTTAGCAACGAAGTACGACGATAAAAATGTAGTACTAGAATTTGATGTGAAATTTACAATCATTTTAAGACAAGCAACATTTTCATATCTCCAATACTTTTAATGTTCTCAAGAATTTTATGAAGAATTTTACGAAGAAGGTGCAATAATATGCGTTTAGTACCAAAACCAAATAAAAAGACAGTTTGGTACGTGGAATAACAACGTGACTCAACTTTTTAATCTGTCCTCCGCTAAAAGTAAAAAAATGTTACTTATTCCTTGCTTCTCCTGTAGTCGTCAAATACTACCAAATTGAAGCATTGGCCCAATGCCATATTGGATCGATACCTTAAAACTTAGAAGGGATAATCTTTGAAATATAAAAGTTTAAGTATCTAACTCCACCGAGAACATTGAAAATTCCCTTGCTTCGGCGGTAGAGTTACGTACAATGCAAGTAGTCCTACACGCGGGAGAACCCGATTCTACAAAACGGATGTACGCAGGACAAGTACCGTTACCTTTTAAAGGCGTATTCATGAGTTACATCGTTTGGAATTGTCGTTCAACGTAACCACCCACCAACAATGCTGTGGTTGCCTGTGCGAAAACGATGTTCCATAGTTCCATGATAATCAATCTACGAACAAGGAAGTCACCAGTGCCCACTTGTACACGATTAAAGCAGAATCTGGCTGTTTTCACGTCATATTTCAACGACGCACTTAAAAGCAAGCCAACAACGTTCCTGGCCCTCTCTCTCTCTCTCTCTCTCTCTCTCTCTCTCTCTCTCTCTCTCTCTCTCTCTCCCCCTCTCCCTCTTTCCCAATCGAACGAACGAAAAAGGAAAGGATACTGCCAGCTCGTTCTTGAATTCCTACCATTCATCCGCGGAATGTCGTAATCAGTGTTGGGTTCATTCATAAAAATATCAGTGAATGATTTCAACGAGATGATGTGACTGTACCGCAAAGAAATGTGTAGAGGAGGGTTATTTTCTGCGTGCATTTTTTGTGCAAAATTAATCGAAAGGAATTATTATAGAATATTTGTTCAACTTTTTAGATTTCGTATTTCGTATTAATCAATGGATACACACTGTTCGAGATAATTAGAGAATCATTACTTTAAACGGTTTGACACAGCAATATAATATAACATAATAATTTTATCAGCTGTACTAGTATCTATAGCGACCACAAAAATATTTACGTATTGTTATATTTATTATAACATTTGCATACTAGTTTAATTAGATTCGAGTTATTAAATTTCGTACCATTTGCCAATACTCTTATGTGACTATAAAAATTTGGTACTATGAAAATAAAATGTACAGAATATTATCAAAAAAATGCTTCATTAGAAATAGTGAAACAAAGTACGTCCAAATGCCTTTGTATCCACTGTAGAACGTTTGTACAAACAAAGAGCATACAACTAGAGAAACAGACGATATCAAAGAAAACGTTACATAAAAATGAGCAAACGATGATTGGACTATGCAATTCCCCAATGATTTCAAAGAATTTATTTTTCGCTGTTTTTGTTTTCAAGTTACCTAAGAATTACCTTCTTGCTTACATTCTTTGGACACCGTACTAGATAGACAAAATGCTACAACTCCCTGGAGTAAACATGCAAGACCGAACCGCGGAAGCGCAACTAGCATCGAAACGCGAACATTCCACATCCTAGAAATGTTGCTGAACCATCGTTCTAAGGCTAGAACTCGCACGAAACTCTGGCAGGTAATCGAGTAGAAACGGAAGTTGGAAACCAGAGCGCGTTTTTCTACGGGAAAAAGAGAAGAACCCGAGACGACGAGGCTCGAAGAAACTCAAGATATCCGGCGGTTTTGTGTGAGAACGTGCAACCCTTATTCAGAATTTCGCATGCGACCCTGTTCGTGATCGCGAGGCTACCTCTATCGACTAAACACGGAACACACTGGCAACTGTACACATTGACCTTTGAGATTCGACCTGCGATGGGAGAGGATACCTACGATTTAAGTCAGCCGAGAAAAGGTGAAAAGAGCAAGAGGATAAGTTCATCCGCGTCCGTAGTCCGCACGAAACAATAGTATCAGGACTATGTAACTCCGATGCTCCCCTATTTTGGTTAGATCTGCATGCGATTCAAAATAAAAACTACGCCTCAATATCTATTATGATTTCAGATATTTGATTTTAGTATCTGGCCAATGTGATGAAGTATAAATTTAGAACTGTGTAATCACGAGGTTCTTAATTATGAATTTTGCGTATAATCGATTAATCACGCGTGCTTGTACGTTATAGTTGCAGTACATATAGATCTCATAGATTAGATTTAAATTATACAAAAGTTGCCTACCGATTCTTGATGTCGCTTGAACAATTCTGTATAGCAGTTTATATTCGAATGTTCGAAGCCAGCCTGAGAATTCGTCGATACGGATATTTAAATTTTACGTTTATTCGTTAAAAATCTAAAATACTTCACTCTCATACGATTGGAAAATGAAATGCATCTTATGATTTGATAAAATCCTACAACTGGTCATTCTCAGACCACAGTCATACCGCAAGAACAGATTGTATTATGTCGTAGCGCGTGAAATGTCCAATTTCTTCAGTTAAAACGAACGTGCTTTCGTTCTTTATAAGACTAAGTTCGCTAATCCACATACTAAACGTAAAAATAAGAAACGATACAGAAAAAGACTTATGCAAATAAACTGTTTAAAAGCCAATGGTCACAACGATTGAAATTCTCCTGCGGCAGAAACAACACGAGAATTTAGAAGTCTCGCGTAGAGCGAGAATCCAACGTGTCTCGAAGAATTCACCGTGAACATTACGCGGCGCTGGTAGCCGTGCATCGTCGTTCAACAAACGACCAGACGTCGTTAAACCGCTATAAACGCATAGACTCGGGATATATGAGCGTTGGAAGCAAGCCATTAAAGAACGCGCCAACCACGACTCTAACGCGCGCCTCTAAATCCGCGATTCCTTGAAATCTGCGCGGCTCATCTCGCGAATCGAACGCCACGCGTAAATTTTCGGCGAGTAGGTGTGTCGAGTGGACACCACGTTATGTATATACACGTTGCATCGTAATAAGCGGACATCTGTTTCGAGAGTTTGTAACGATAATAGCTACAGGATGATACGTTTTGATAAATGGAAGAGATCGAATATATATCAGTTTCAAAAGATCCTTTGCTCTTTGATGGCGTGATAAAATCACGAGGAATGCAGAAATGGACGATTTAAAAAATAATTATTTTCTGGTCCTCAAGATTTCCTGCGTTTCTATGACATACAACAATACATATTTTCAATTATTCACAGAAAATAGATATTAATATTTACAATGCGTGTGATAATATTTAAAGCGTGAAATTTATAACGCTACATTTGATCACCTGTCTGAGTCTCTCTCTAAGTGTATACTGTTAAAGAATTAATAAAAAAACTAACCTTTTTGCATTTAATATTACGTAATGCGATTTGACTCCTTGAAAAGTGTTATTCGATTTTTTCTTCACGAAGTGAAGATAAAGAAAAAGATAGGGTTAGGTAGCGTATATAAATAAATTAAATTCTGGATGCGGATATTTACATCCTTCCCTTCCCGCGATATATCTTCCGAGAAAACTTTGCCGAAGAAGAATATTCAAACTACTGATCAATTTTATTAAAGGATTCTCTGGACACAAATAATTAAAGTAAAGAAAATATTCTTAAACTTAAATATCAGATGTCTGGGATTTTAGAATCGTTAAGAAAAATTTCTTCGTGTTCACAGTTTAACGTAAAACCAGCGGACATTGATTAACCTAAAGGACGCTATCCCTTTTCATTACGATGTTTGACATACCATTTACTATACTGCATCGCTAGTCCGGTAAATTAAATTTCCACAGACGATGAATCTTATCCCATTCCTTCAATAACTTTCTAAAGAAGATTACTTCTTTCAAGCAACCGGCTATGAAAATAGCTTTCTCAGCGCTTGCAAAATTCAAGAGGTCAGAATTCTGTATAAACGGAATTCAGAGGGACCTCCAACTATTTGGCACAGGTGCTGGAATTTCGTGGACGAAGCTATTTCGTGTCCGTATTTTCACCGTACATTATAGTCCAACGTTATTAACCTGCTCGAATTGCAGAAAACACACCATTATACTATTATTTCAAGTATAAAGTAGGATAAAATCGCAGGCAATTTAAAGGAAAATCATTTCAATTCTATTGTTCCAGTACAATACCATTCGAATCTATTCGTACGATCGGGATATCGATCGGAGCAATCGCAGTCTCCTCCAAATCTATCGACTGCTATCGTCGATCACACACGTTTAACGTACAATATCGTTCAAGAGAATATATTTTATTTATGAAGTTGCAGATGCTTTTACCAATGCTTTTACAAATACCTGCTTTACGATCGTCTAGTATAATAGAATATCATGACGCGATTAATTACTTTTTTAAAATTTTACCAATATGCAACGATAAAGCTGGTATTTATAATTTTCGATTCTTTCTGAATTATTTTCTTAAGGAAAACGCTTCATCTTCAGATTCTACAATCCTTGAGTCATCAATCAAGTCAAGAACGTTCTTTCAAAAGTAGAAAAACTTCTTACATCGACCTATATACAGATAATTTACATTTATTGTTTCAAGCGTATAGACATTTAATCCGCTATCTTCGTACGAAGATAGAAAGTATTACTCTAATTGCATATTTATTCATCGTTAATTTGCACAATTTAGTGAAATTCGAATACCGTTACTATAAATCGATCATAGCGTTCGAATGCTTCTGAACGGTAGTGTATTATACATACATTACACATACGTTAAATACGAAGAGAAAGAGAGGGGAAACAGTCAGAATAGATAAAGGAAAACTGAACGTGTCCCGAAGCCTAACGATCTCTCTACCGAGGTAATTAATCTAAGGATACGAATCTCTTTATCTCTCTCTCTCTCTCCAACATCGCTTTTTTTCCTATGGACAAACGCTAATTAGAAGCAATATATTATCCACGGTCGCTTATCAACGGAAGAACTTGAATAATTCAAGGCATGATTACCGTCAAGGTGAGCCGGTCGTAGGGTCATTCTTCCATGGTGTCCACGAGCCTCTAGCAATTAAATTTATCCGCCAGAGAAGAGCGAGAGACCGGCTCCTTGCCAAATGAAAAAGCGCTTCTACCGACGGAATTTGTTTGTTATGCCTGCGTCATCGTGGATGCCAGAACGATAATGGAACTTTGAGACGCCAAAACTCCATCAGCCTCCCTCTTTCAAACGCTGGTACGGATGGTGGAGACTCGATGGCTAACGCTTCGATGTGCTCGAGGTCGCGAAACTCTTCGTTCTTATCAAACCGACCGTGAAAACGGGTCACGGGTTTCAAACGTGACTTTGAGGCTGGTGGACTAGTCACGAGACACTTTAATCGATCTTTCTGCTGTAAAGAATATCGTGTTCGCCGGGGTTTTTCGTAACGAGTTTCTACGGTTATGTTCTACTTTTTCACGATTTATATGACGATACGTCGATGCACTCTGAATGGATTATCGGCTTAAAGCGCGAGTTTCGAGTTGGTACACCGATCGTGAGACACAGTGACCGATATTTCTGCTGAGAACATTGCGTTCGACGAGATTCTGGTAATTGCGAGGGAAATTTAGTTGCAATGAGTTTTTATGGTTTTCCTTTGCTTTTTCACGATTTATATCCTGACTTAATGGATTCTAGATGAATCACGAGGCAGTTTCTGTTTTATAGAGAAGGAGAAAAGATCGTGATGGTAGAAGTGGCAGAGGATAGTAAGTGATAAGTTACTTTTAAAAAAGATCGTCGTTCCAAATCGGAATTTAGATTAATTTCTCTATCGTAGGAGTCAGTACTAACACTGACGATGTTAGAATCGATTACAGCGCATTAATTATGACATGGCAAGGTATGAAATATAAAATAGAAAATAGAAAATAAGCGACTGTATAATATATACAAAAATCAGACCAATCACACTGAAAAATAAGAAATGGTCAGAAATAACAGTAACAATGACGACCGAAAAACAAATATAGGAACTGGCAAATTTCATGAAGGAAAACATGAAGTCGAGGAGGGCTTTCTGCATGAACCAACAGAGAAACCAAAGAAGAACGAACGAGGACGAAATACCAAAGACTGACACATAGGAGATACGTTATATAGTAATATGTATAGTAAATTAAGATATATCTATATCATAGACAAATAGATAATTGAAGTGTTTGTAGAAAACACTGTAAAATTGGAGAATTTGTATTTTTTATTGGAAAATGTTCTGTATATTAATGAGAACGCTGTAGCACAGAATTTAAGTGCAATTTCCCTTTCTAAATAATTATTAATAATGCCAAACGATGTTGTCACAACGTCGCTTCTATAGAAAAAGGTATAAGTGCCAATAAACATTAGATAATTGTTTTTTGACTTTTGACTATGCCTTTTGTCTAAACAAGTGAAACATTGACTCTCCTTTACAATTAAGGGGGTACACATACAGAGTTTTCTACAGATACACTTTTTTCCATGAATTTGAACTACATTAATGTATAAGTTTCCCTCCTGGGAAATTTATTTCTTGGCACTTACAGTGTTTTCTATCAACACTCTTCAATAAAGATTTAGCTTTACGCAATAAGCTAAGACAGAAACGAAATGTAAAAGGTGAGCACATACACAAAATATTGTAAAAGGGATAACGCTCGGTACAATAAACAGACACAATACAATAAAAATACAATACAAATACAATGCAAGAAAAATACAAAAATATATATTCTGGAAGAAACATATATATTTAACGCTTCAATGGATATAAAATTCTTAAAATAAAAAACTCCTTCGATCATTTTTTCAATAAGCCATATTTTTCGTGCAAACCCTATGCGATTCTTGTTTCACATGAAAAAGCTATTCTCGAGACGTGGTCGAACGTTCGCAGCTCCAAGCCGAGTCGTCGGCACTCTGGCGAGTTTATTGCGCGCCTAGCACCTAGCTACGTCGGAATTTCGTGTTCCGCCAGAGGAACACGAAATCGCTGCAACCGCCGCTTAGCTTTTGCTATTTTTACTCCTTTTAGTCGGTGCACACGCGCAACTCAACCAGGGTCCCCGCGATTCAGGTTCGCAAAGCTTGCGTATACTCGAAAAGCTCCGCGAAAGAAGAATGTAAAACCACGATTCACACTGTGAACGCTCTTAAGATTTGTGAAATAAATTTAAGAAAGGAAAGGAAACGAGAAATATTTCTTGTGAGTTAAAGTTTTGCTCGAGGAAAATAAATCGTTCGTTAATTCTTAATTATGCAGATGTCTATGTTATTCTGTAATTTTATTTACACTAAGTCAATGCAGTATAAAAATTAGTTTAATCCAATTATTTGCTATAGTCTCTCTACGATTAAACTCGCGATAATTATAGAATTAAACCGTGGTCTTACCCATTTATAGGAAATTTCAAAATGCAAAGATGCATAGAATGCACATAATATGCAAAATTACATAGGACAACGAAAATGGAATACTAGTTATACGAATCGATAAGCGAAACAAATTCCCAATAATAAAGATATATATATAATAATAATAAAAATATAAAATTACAATTAAAGATGCAAAGTAGAAGCGTAGTCTAGCGATAATGAAATAAACATTGCCTGTTTTTAAAAAGTTGTTTGTAGGATTAAAACGTTTTACGACTTGGTTTGACAAAACACGTTCGAAAGCAAGTAAAAGCCAACTCCAAACACGAGTTCGATCACTAGCTCGAATATCAAGCACTGTATAAACACGTCTAGCCGCTGATCAAGCTTCGACTACGATTCCAAAGCGGGTAACCGGAGGGAGAACCGAAGGTGGTACTCAGAAAAGTCGAGAATATCCAAACTTTTCAAGCGATGCGGACGTAAAACACGCCGGTATCGCGTCTCGTTCCCCGGTTTACGACCGATTACTATCAATGATGATGTTTCAAAGAGAGCACCGACAAATGCGACAAGCGTTTCTCATAATTTCATTGTCACCGAAAAGCTTTACGCGAAATTATGTAAACCAAGCAAGAGTATTACGTACAATTCTGCATTTAAGTATTAGGGCACTTACAGAAAACGAATTAAGCCACAGTGGTTACTATTATATTTTTAAGAATTATTATCTCGTTTGGAACCTAACGAGAAAGATTTCATCTTCGGGCATTACAAAATCTGTTTTTCTTCATGTATATAAATATTCCTTCAATCATGACATTTGTATCGTAATGTAATTTTTATATTTTACTTGTTCTTATCCGATTCAGGTTTTCATTCGAAATTATTCCAACGAAGTTTTAGCATTTATCATGTTTCTCTTTTACGCTGTTTGTGTCTCAGTTCTCTGGTTTTACACCTTTTACGAATCTTTAAATTACTTTATTTTTAGACAAAGACGTACGTCGTAGGTTAAGGCGTAGGTACGCAACCAGTTTCTTCGAAAAGAAGGATCGATCAAGTATAGGTAAGCTCGACTCTAAAGTTAGATCGGCTCTCTGCATAATTTCTGTTCGACGCGTGTTCGCAGGATTGTGTTTGGTTGTTGCTAACCGAACAAATTCCGCTGGATAGACAACAAAATTCTACGTCCACGACTTGAATATTTTGCATTTCTATCACATATAAAAGACACATTTAAAAGTGTGTTATTTCAGAACACTCTTTTGTTTCTTTTCAACGCACATCAGCTCACAAAAGTGTTAGAATACTCGTAGAATATTTACTACATTCCAAAGAATATGTACTACATATATGTTTGCATTAAATAGCTCGTAACGTTTATATAAATTTTCAGATTGGTTTCAAATTCGACCAACATAATCACGATAGTTGCGTCTCGTTACTGTGCTAACGAAATTTAAAAATATTCTATCTAACACGTACGATATAACGGTTACAAAAATTTATGACATTATTATAGCATTTACATTCATCAGCTAGATTTGCTTGATTTCGATGATTTCTGAATTTACTTGACTAACTAGATCAATGCATATTAAATTTCGTATGAGTTAGCAACGCACTCATATTGTTACGAAAATTTGGAGTTATGAAAAAGAAACGTAGAATCTGACAAATAAACGCCTTATTAAGAAATGAGGGTGTGTGGCAATACTTTTTGTAGCCACTGTATATGCATAAAAGATTTCTGTGGGGAGTATTCAAGTATTTTCGTAAGCAATTGTATCCTTTATACATACAACGTTGCGTAAGTTACGATTAAATGTTCGACGCCAATAAATCGTCGCTTAAAAGCCAATGTCTCGCCTATTGGAACATACGAAAGAGCTGAGAAGAGAAGAAAAAGGAGTTTTCGCGACGACTCCGGGTCTCGTGTGACCCAAATACACAACAGTAAAGCGTTCTCTTTGGTGAGAATCGTTATCGAGGCGATCTAGAGGTTTCGGTTTGCTATCAAAAAATCTGAAGCCACGACGCTTTCCTCGAAAATACGAGGAACGCAGCGAAATGACCGAGTAACCGTGCGGAGGGAGAGCGCATCGTATTTCCACGAGCAAAAACTTTCGACAGGCCAGAAACTCGGTCGGAATTTAGCAGCTCTGCTCCGTTCAGTACAATTTCTTGCTCGTTTCCACTTCTAATTGGCGCCGCAAAAGCAGCCCGAGCGGCCCGATTTACCACTGGAATTTCATCTGTCCATCGTTATGTGCCGACACAATGAAATTCCAACCAAAATCACTGCTTTTCTAACGCGTGAATTACTGCGATCCTTTTACATATCTATACATTTTTCAATCGATTAAAAGTACGCTCGTTCGTTTTTTATGTCTCTTCCAATTAAAATTCAAGATAATTTCTTTTCTATTATTATACCGAAGATTGATTTAACTGACAATTAACGACTTTCTCCTGTATGTTTCTTTTCGAAATATCACGTCATTTCGCCCGATGCCCATGATCCATCCATTCTCGAGCTATCTTACTCTATTTGCAAGAAGCTGACGAAATTTGAGTGCAACGGAACCCGATTACGATCCTTTCTTATTTTTCGTAGCGTGGCGGCTTATTCTCTTTTTCATGCCGTGCGCGGTCTCTTTAGACTTCTTCTCTGCTCCTCTCGTCTTTTTTCATCCCCCCTTTCTTTCGTTTCTTGCGCATGAAGGCCGGAATATCCGGAAACGAGAGAGGATTTCGCTTGATCGAGTTGCACGCTTCTCTCGCGCGACAGATATAATTGTGAATGAGATTACAGCCTCCAGCAAATCCTATTCAACGGTTTCACGTTGCGCGCCGTTTCATGCACTTTTGCGAGATGGATACACCAACATCAAGAGAGTAGGGAAAAAAGCTAGCTGAATTTTATCGAGTAACGATGCGTTCGTCCATTATACTCTTCCCAAAAGGCCACCTCTGCCGTCTAACTGCAGCTTATTCGACGTCGGGTATGATCCTGTCTCTTTTATTCCTAGCATTTCCTGTTTCTCCACAGCTATGCACGTAACAACGATATAACGCGTTCAGATGTAAAATAGGAATTATTGCTGTCTTTATTTATTATTTTCTTGTCTTTATTTATTAAGCTATCCCTTGGCTTGCAAATAATTTTTAAACGAAACAAGATAGACAGAGAGATATTTTCTATCAGAGAATAATCTCCTCTTTCAACCTTCCAATCAACCTTTTTACAAACATTGCAATGGCAATGACGATACTCGTCTTCCTGCAAAATATAAATCCACCACGCGTGTGTTTAGCGCGTTGATCAGAGACTAATAGCAGACCAGCAAAATGTCACGCGAATATTTATCTTCTTCAAGGAACAGTATCCTCTTCGTTTATATGTATATATCTAAATTTGTATTACGATTATGTGATTATCGACATACATATGTAACGTGACATTATTCAAAGCTACTTGCAAAAACTTCAAGGGATCTCGATTAATTCCAACTTCCACTCAGTGGACCAGAGCCATTAAACTCTGTTACATACACGACACGAGGAAAAGCTCCATAAATTATAAAATATCGGGGAAAAGCAGGATGAATTAATTAAATAACCTGGTGCAGCGTTTCGAATGGAAATGCCCGAACGATCGACGCGGAAATTTATAAAAGGAAAGTCTAGCTCGTCCATTTATGTTCACGCGAATAAGCAAAAGGAACGTATTTTGCATGAGATAAGCCAAGCGCGCGAAATTGCATTGTTTTTAGAATAACCGCGATCCTCTCCTGTACCACCCACTGTCCTTTTCGGTTCATTTCCTCTCTTCTCCCCTAAATTCCCTATAATTGTATCGTATGATACACTCGACGCATTTCCTGTGGGTAAATTCCTTGACGAACTAGTTTTCAGCTGCGTTTGCATTTCGACCGCATCGCGAGCATTTTCTCGCTCGGGAATTCCGCGCACCAGTTAGCATTTTGACCGAACAGAAGCTTGATCAGAAGTACCGTTACGAAATTACTCGCCCGACAAATTTATATTGAATGAATCGAGCCGATAAGACTGACGAGAGGTCGGTCGTTTTCGATAAGTCGCGGATTAGAAGAGATATAGATATCCGATATGGATCTATTAAACGAGCAAGACGAGTTAACTCGTCATTTAGATTGCAAATCTTTCGGGTATAATAATTGCTTTATTTCATTTTTTTATTTGTTTATCACTATCATTCCATTTCTGTAAAAAATAAATTATATCGAATTTATATTTCTGACGACTGGAACCAATCTAACTGAAATCAATTTGTTTTCTCGAATTCTTCATATCGTAGTTAGAGAAGTTTATAGAATATAGAAGTTTCTAGATAACAGATGATTCGGCTAATTAGTTCATTTCGTCGAGGAAATGCGTGACGAGAAAGAGCAAGGGTAAATCGATATTTATAAGAACGATAGTCTCACGTAGCAGAACGGAATGACAATAAAGTACAGGAGAAAGAAGGAAAATAATAATTAAGCTATAGATTCTTACGTATTTATGAGAAATTTGTAAGTACGAAGTTAAGTTTCATTCTTTTAATTATTTTCGCGAGAACATGAATTTCTTTAAATATCCGCCGTTGAATAATAACTAAAAGAGAATACATATATAGCAGATAATGTAACGTGCGAGGTCGAGATTAAAAAAATAAAGAGAATTGTTATCGAAACTAATGAAATAAAATAATGTAGTATTTGATGAATGTTTTATGTCTTTCTTTTTTTATCGGTACTTACGTAGGTCATTTATCAAGTTGCAACATATTTATATCTATACATATTCTTCATACAGAAATATTCCTCAACACATTTCATGCGAAATAAATTGAATTACATCGGCATAAAAGGTGTGAAATGTATCAAATGATCGATAAACACGAAGCAATCTCTGATTACGCGTAAATGGTTTTAAATAGTAGCTTTTGCTCGTACGAATCATCAGATTACGGATCATAGCCGACATTCAGAAGCGTATAAGGTCGGTGCAACATTTTATCGCGGGTCGTACTTAAAACACTTGAAGTCTATTTTAATAGAACGGAGCTCCGAGCAACACGTTCGAAAGCAAATAAATACATGCACCTATGTATGTCGGCGATTCGTTTTCAAGAGGAAACAAGTGGAAAAGCCGTTTGAATAATCCTCGAGATGATACGTGAAGAATTCACCGTGCTCGTTACGCTAATAATTTTTAAAGCATGCGATGATTAATAAGATACACGAAGAACAATCGATATTTTCGAAATATTCGAGAGGATGATGAAAAATACAAACGCAATCTACGAATTAGCCAGAAACAAAACCTAAGTAATGTTGCATAGTTAAGCACAGTGTATTGAATTTTAATTCTGAGATGATTTCAATTTCGTTCGTTTGTTACGAACTTCAAAAGTCTTCTGAAAGGCTTTTAAGAAAACCTGTAGCATACAATTCAAACCAGAAATCATGCAAACGCTACTCTCCTCAACTTAAACGAATTTTGTAATAATAGAAAAACGAGTGGAAGATCGCTGCCCATGTGATCTTCTTCTTCGATTCTACGTAACAAAGGTTAAAAGCTGTCATTATAAAAAAAGATGAATTATACGAAACACTTGAGATAACCTAATTAAGTACAATATCCATACGATAAAACTTAAAAAAATGTACATTTCATATTTAGCTTGTATTTTTAAACTTACGTCCTGCTTTTCTTCCTACCTTTTTTTACAGTTCTTGCGTTATAATAAGCAAAAGTAATTTCCTCAGAATCATCATTTGATAACAATCATTTCGTTTCAAATCTAATCGACCACAAGTGGTCTAATGAAAATTAATGGAGAGAGACCAGGACGCAGCAGGTGTTATGATAATTCGTTTAAATTAGTCCAGGTAAACATCGACATGCAAAGTTATGCAGGGAGTTAAACCTTCGTCGTGTGAATCGCCGTACACTAGGGATCGCTGCATTATTTACGCCGTTGTAATTATGTTACATTGATCCCGCGACCCTGTTGCCTGTATTATTTTAAATTATCGTGCAAGTATGCACACCGATGTTTATCTGGATTACAGTTTAGTTCCGATAATAATAGATATAGTTCGTCGTTTGTGCTCTGCATGCGCGAAAGATCTCGTGAAACTCGACGTGCCCCACCAGGTATATTTTAATCGATGGAACAAACGAACACATGAAGCGAGTACAAACCGGCGTGGGAGATGAATTAAACCCATTATTAATTTTACAAAAGATAATTTTGTAAAATGGTGTAATCTCATGATTTAACAGAAATTTAACAGAGATAGGTATTTATTTTACGATATGGGACATGATTTGTACTCGAATATAGAATATAAATTAAGTTTGAATATTCTAGGTATATACGTGGTTCACTTGTTTGATAGTGAATACATTATCACTACTTACACAGATATTGATAAATTAATTTTAGCCAGCCACTCCAGGAACAAAGGAGGATCGACCTACAAAACTTTCAGATAGCCTGAAGGAAGATGCATCAAGAAGTTCGCGTGCCGCATCTTAAATATATTGCTCAACTTCGAGCCAAACGTGAGAAGTTTAATTACTTGGCACGATAAATACCAACGAATCGATTATTTTACTACAAACTTTATATTGCTTTCTCCAATTAGTCTAACGTTCGCGTGTACACAGAAATCCGCCTAATTATTATCTATATTGCCTTCGTTTTACAAACTTTCTCTCCAATTTCAAATTCAATGCCAATTAGCTTAAGCGCGAAACATAAAAATTCCAAAACTTTTTCAATCCAGAAAAAAACGAAGAGGAAAAGCTACATACACGGCTCCCGTTGTTTCAGTATCGAAACAGGAGAGAAAAATAAAAAAAAATTCTCTAAATAACGGAAAAATATAACCGGAGAGGATAACGTCCGTTCGCCATTCCGATTCCATTTGAATGAATTTTTCACTCGAAATTAATACCAATCGTTTTTCGAAGTCGTCGCTCCGATAAGCGTCCGTTCTTTTCAAAGCTTTTCGCTCTTATAAAACCTATATACATGTGGCGCGTTCGTCCGAGGAATATGATACGGAAAAAAAACAGGTATATTTGCTTCTACGAGCGAAACTGACGAGCAAACCGAGTCACAAAGACAGTCTCCTTAGGACGTTCCACGAACAGGATACACACAAGGAGATCCACAGTGTAAGAAAAATTCCACGACAAATAACGAAACGTTGGAATTTGTCTTTGATCTCGACTCCATGTCCCGATTATTTTTCTGCCTTTTCGGTAAACCGAATGGTTAGAGGGATTCTGGTTCTTACAACGCTGCCTCTCGTTACCGACCGCATTATTCTATTGTTCCATTGTTCTATTGTGGTTAGTTATAGGTAGTACAGTTATAAATAACGTACTAACAAATTTCTTCGTGCCGTAAATATTGGCACGAATTTACCCGTGTTTTATGATACACGTATGTACGTGTACAGATATACGTGTAAAGTGGTTCACTAATATATTTGGACACTTACCTACCATAGATAATTCTCATCCTATATATTATGGTATATAAAACCTATCCTATGTATATGGTAAAGAAAACATTTTGAAATTTCATCGTAGTACTGTAATGAGAGACGACTGTCATGATTATGTTGGTAAAGTTTCAAGCCAATCTGAAAGTGTATATAGAAATTACAAGATATTTATTGCAAACATACATATATTTAAGTAGGTGTCATAGCATATATTGTAATAAACATTGCAAATGGACCCACTCAATATCGAGACTTATTAAGAAATATGATGATTATTTATTATCAATATAACAGCTCATTACATATTAATGAAATTTCAATGTTTTATGTAACACGCACAGTATATTCATAAAAGGTTTCTATAAATAGATACATATTCGAACAGTTTTATAAGCCACTGTACGTGGCTTTGTATTCGAAAGTCGACTTTGGATACCTTTCGAGTGCGCGTGTACTGAAATAGCTATATATACTCAAATAAACTATTAGGTAGATATATCGTAGTTGAATATATTCACAATATTATTTACATCACTTTTGATATAGAGGTTATGTAGATTGATTGAAACGAAACATAAAAATTGATACTTATAACAAAAAGGAAACGCCGATAATACGGATATATTTGTTAATCATCGATAAGAGTAACGTTAGGTATGACTAGAATTTTCGGGTGAAATTTGAGGCGCAATTATCGTACAACGACCTCGCTTTCGTAATTAAAGCGTCACGTTACGTTGCTCTAACTTTACGCGGCAAGTTCAATGCACCGAACGATACCTCGCGATTATCGATTACCGAACAACGCCAATTTCTCGTATCGTTTCCAAACAAAGCAATTTATCGATATTTCTCCTAACAGGTTTTTTATAAATTAGGAAATTAATCGTTAAATAAAATTGTTACTCGTTGAGACGTTTCTTTTTAGTTAATATCTCTTGTTTTGAAGCCAAGTACCACATTGTACATGTATTTCAAAAGTGACAATTCGTACAAGTTCTTCAGAAAAAGCAACAAATTATTCAGGAACTTATGAAAAGGATAAGTTACTAAATACATAACGTTGATAAAATGGATAGATTCTATGGAACAGTTGTCAAATATTATTTTTGTAATTTTCCACTCTCAGCCCTTGAAATCCCCCTTTCACCGTTTCAATGTTTTTTTTTTTTTTTTTTGTTATAGAACAAGCTGTAGAACGTTCAATTCTTGAATGTTCATTCAAGAGAATCTCTTCATTTTAATACAACTGAATTATTACAAGTCGTAACACTTTTAGGATACATGTACGATATAGCAGTGAAAAAGAAAGAAAAATGTAAAAGAGCACTCACCTTTTTGATGGCTTCCAGCGCCGCTTCAAAACTCCCAGCATGAGTAAACCGATGTAAACGAGGCCCAAGTGCCAACGGGCTTCCGACTCCCAAGAGCGTATCAACCACCACAACCAAAACCAATCACCACACAACCACCGGTCAATCTCGTCGATCTTTCCGAAAGATCAATCTAGTCACCCGAGTCACACCATGATCGTTCACTATGTAATTTCTTATTTCGCACCGTTATCGGTCTATCGCGAACAGCTCGACACTTGACCAATTGATTCTCACGAATCCGCTGCAAAAAGAGTCAAACAAACTCTCTAATTGGTCTACTGATACGCGCGGGAAGCTACGCGATTCGTGAGACGATCGAAACAAACTACCAATCGTAGCGCTGCTACCAAAAATCCTAACAACTAATTTGCCGCTTAATTTGAATCAACTACAGTCATAGAATCCTTCTCAACTACTTTTTGCCTGTATAAAACCAAATAGCATGTTCTTTGGGTAACGTGAATTATTAATGCTTCCTTATCGACGTTTGTGAAACTTTTTTCTCGAGTAACTGATGATAAGAAAACTTTCAAGCTTGACTAGCAAAGAACTTCTATAGTCCCTGTGATCCGTTCATGCATAATAGGGTCTTTGCACGTCAATACGGGTGAACGTCCTGCAATCGTATTTCAATGCAAGATACGAGGAAAAAATATATTAATAGTGATGATGCGTTAATTTCGGAAAAGCAGTCAAAGAAAAATATTAAAAATGAGTAGATTGTATCGATAACATTATTCATTACCTTATCAATAAACCACTATCAACACGATATGCTTGAAATACTCGATTATGGTTAATCAACCGAAAAATTATAAATTCAAGATAAAATGACATTTCAGAAAAAAGATGTCTCACTGATATGATCTTTCAAAGAACAAGAAATTATTCTTTTTTGGTCAACAAGGCAACAATTTATATATTTATCATGTGTGATCTTTAGCAATTACGCAATAAACGCGAGAAATATAGATATCGAAATCGATTAATTATTACTTTCTATTCTTTGGCGAGGAAAACATATTGACAATATGGCTGTCAAATAACGAGAATCTTCGTTATGGTAGACATTTCCACGAACGTCTTACGAGGGATGTCTACTGTACAGAAGATACGTATGCCACTGATTAATTAGTCGCCAATGATGTCAGCGCTACCTAGGTATTTCTGATTAATTCTTCGTTGCAAATAATAAATTACAGATCGCAATAATTAACTTCGAATTTCCAGAAAAATCTGTACCTGCTCTCGAAATCTTATCCACGTTTTTTATTTTCACCACGTCTACCACCATTACCACGGACGAAAACTTTATCCGTATTGAGACAGCTTCGTCTCAACTTCTATAATTTACGTAATGTTGAAGAAACGACAAGAAACCTACGCACTATATATAATAACACTATCCCCACTATAAAGCCCCAAATTTAATTGTATCACACGTTTATTCATTGCAAAGCACTAATTATAGAACTACGTACATATATCGTCGCATCGGTTCGTTAACAGAGTAAATTCTAGAAATCGACTATAAATGGAATACCATTGAATATTCAATCATTTAACAATGAAAAATTTCGTTTTCTTCGTAATTTAGTTAATAGTCCCTAGAATTTGAACTATTAAATCACCAGAAAAATCTTTTAAACAATTGTTAAACTGGCTCTATATCGAATTATGACATTCATGTTAAATATTAGTTTGTCCGAAATGTTTCTTTCGTTTTACAAAGAGATAATAGACGCACAATGTTTTTTGTTTTATATTAGTTTATTGAATTATGCATGAACATAATAATAGAAATACAACGAAATGGATCACACCTAATTCAATAAAATAATATAAAACAGTAATTGCTGTTCATCTGTTATCACCTTATGAAGGGAAAGAATCTTTTCGGACAACCTAATAGTACAGTATTATTAGCTTAATTAGCGCTACACTTTTACAGTTAATTTTCTCGATATTTCGAACTAACTTTCGGGATGTCATTTTTCTAGCAAACCGACGATACAATAACGAGATAATGTTAAGCACGTTTTTATTTCGCATACTTGTAACCAAAACTGTCATAACCAAAAACGCACTAACGCAAATAAGATATGTTTCAAAGGAAAACTGTGTGCTTCTAGTCTGAATGTCGCAGCTCGAACACGTACATAATCGATCGTTGCTTCATGAACATATGTATCTCTACCGATCGATATTTCAGAGTAATTTAGAGAGCAATACGTATTTACGTTTGTGAAATGTCCCACTATTCGGAGAATGAATATCGAAGAAGCTTGGATAGGTAAACACAATGAATCGTTCGCACGAAAGCAATACTAGCAAAACAAACCGCTTACGTATTTCTTACGTGCGTCTAATGAATCACCGTTTCTTTGGAAGCGTCGCAACAAGCAATCTACATACTATCGATTGCTGTACGTCACCACCATAGATCGACGTACACCATGGAATTTTACGCAGATTCACGTACACGAAACAACGATATTTTCGACTAAAGATCACACTGAATCGTAGAAACTGCAGAAGCTCGTGAAAATGGTTAGCGACGCTACGAATTTATATGAACGTTATATACGTATATATACGAACGTTTTGGGAATTCGACCCGGTGACCGCGTTCTGGATTAAAGGAAGATGAGGAAACACTGTGGAGGTCGACGACGTATCGACGCGAGTCGCGGAGATGAGACAAGCGTCGATCAGGCGGAAATCGCACGCAGAACACACAGACACGAACCGGCTGCGCGCCGAACTCGAACTAAACTAAAGACAGAGATGGCAGACACGCGGTGGTACTCCTTCCCGGCAGCTCGCCGGGCTCCTCGCTATCCCTACTCCACCGGACTTTCCACAAGCTTCCCCCTCCAACTCGCACGGCTCAAGGTACCGCCGCGGCGCCGATAAGAAGCGCCACGGGTTACTATGCTGATAATCAATCGAATTAGATTAATCTATGATCGACCTTTTTCTTCGGCACTGAATTTTTGCCATAAGCATTTGTGCAATTTTAATTCTTATATTATATAATTATAATTAATTAAATGTACAAATTACAAAGTATTTTGATTGTAATAGATTATTTGTTTTAGTTTTTTTTATGTATAAATTAATGTGTAAGTAGATAATTTAAAATGCATAGATTAGAAAATATATGTGTTTAACTTTAGTAGAAGAAATTTTATTGAGAATTAGACGATTTGCAGTAGTAAAGAAGCAGCATCAATATTTAAATTGTATCTATTGAAGGAGAAAGAAAGGTAGATTAAAAGATAGAAAAATTTATTTCTACTAATATTAATGTTGATTAATCTTGAGTTGGTTTCTACATCAAAAATATGGTTATATATACAATAGTAAAAACAAAATAGGAAGATATCACGCAGCTGATAAAACAGGAAGATTTAAGTGAAATAATATCATGTAAAGTGATTATATAGAAGTAGAGTGCTAAAGAGATAAAAAAGTATTATAATTTATAAACATGTAAGATAGGAAGTAAAAGCTTGTCCCGGCGTAGATATGAGAAAGATCCTACTATGGATCGCATATGACACAGTATTTATGCACGCGCAACAAATTTTTCATAGTTTGGTGTGTAAATGTTTCATAAAGTATTTTATTAGCAGTATGTTATCTTACATTACGTTATATTATATCATATTATATTGTACTACGTTATATCATATTATGTTATACAATATCATAACACGTTATGTTATATTACGTGATAATGAATTATGTTATATACTATTTCGTTGTAATGTATTACATTATATAGTATAACGTTATTAGAATTACGTTATATAGTATAACATTATTAGAATTACGTTATATAGTATAACGTTATATATATTACGTTAAAACGTATTACGTTATACAGCATAACGTTAAATAGTACTACGTTATATAGTATCACGTTATAACGCATTACGTTATATAGTTTTACGCTATAGCTGATTACGTTATATAGTATTATGTTATATAGTATTACTTTATATCGTATTACGTAATATAGTATAAGGTTATATAGAATTACGTTATAACGTATTACGTCGTATGTTATTAAATAGGTTTTAGAGTTAGATGTTTAATTGATGCACACAGATTAGTTGTATATCTATTACATTTCACCACCATATATAGTCATTACACAACGCCGGATACACACAAAATGAAAGAGCACGTGACGTCCCTAAATACAAAGGGATGCGTCGGTAATCGTACCAACCCTGCTTGTAGGAACTATTGATCATACTAACTTTTTTTTTTACCGTGGAGAAATCCTCATAGACACTCTGCTGCTGCGGGGGCATAGCAGCAGAGTAGAGTCGGATTCTTACCGAATAAAACTCCACAATGGTCGCTCTACGCGTGTGATAGGAGTACATCTAGGACTATCTTGCGAATTTCTTCTGATGCACCTCCCACGTCCTCTAGATGGAGCCTATCCTATACTTCCCCTAACTATTGAATTTGGCGCTAGAGGGGGTCATTGCCCCTAGCGCCATCCCCCTTTTAGTAGCGACCCGTTGGTGCAGCGGTGGAGCGGCCCTGGGCCGCCTGACCGCCATCACCCTCCGTCGCGTTACCCTACAAGGGTGAGATTTCTTCTCTCTCTCCCTCTCTGCCCGCTCCTTTACGAGCACAACTTGCTCGCAGAAGGAGCGGACAGCCTCGTATTCCTGGGGCCCGTTCAGCATCGCTTCTACGATCGCCGAAGGGGCCAATCTATCGCCAATGGCGAGACGCAAGATGTAACGGGGCAGCTCCCACGCCGGACAAAACTCCAGCGTGTGCTGCGCCGTGTCCCTGAACTCCCCGCAGTGGTGACAGGTGTCCGTCGCCTCGCGTCCGATCTTACGTAGAAACTCGTCGAGCACGTCGTGTCCCGTGAGCACCTGAATCATCCTGTAGGTCAGCGGGAAACCGTGGTGACTCCTCCATGTTTCCCAACTTGGGAGGACCGCCTCCGCGCCTCGATGTTCGCCGCCCTCATCGATCAGCTAAGACCGTCACTGGTCCCACGCATCCTCCTCGGCGGTTTCCAGGTCGTCCGGGGCTGCTTGCTCGGCCGAGTCCTCTCCCGGATCCAGTGGTCTCATGTGGATGTACCTCAGCTTCAAAACCAAGGCGCAGAGCTCCCACGGGGGAGACGAGGCCAGAATTGTCGCCGACGCGTGGGACACCCTTCCCGTCCCGCCCCGCACAAGGCGTTGACCACCGCCGACACCTTCGGGATCCGGGAGTCGAAGTGCAGCCCAAACGTCCACTGGCTGTCGATGATGAGACCCAGATACTTCATCCACGATCCCACCCCGACAGTTTCCATGCTTATGCTCAGACCGGGCGGAGGAGTCCCTCGCCTGTTTTTATCGTAGAACCAGATGGCCTCAGATTTCGCAGGGGAGACCCTCAGGCCCAGTCCGCGCACAAGACGTATCGCGCAGGCCGTTGCGACCTCGCCGATGCGCAACGTTTCGTGCCACCCGCCACAACCACAGTATCGTCAGCATAGCACACCATAGTAGCGCTCGGAGACAGCGAGCAGCGCAGTACCTCGTCGTACGCGATGATCCATAGGATCAGTCCCAACACCGAGCCCTGCAAGACGCCGCACTCGATGGGCCGCCTTTCCTCCCCCTCCTAGCTGGCGTACTCTACCCACCTGTCATCGAGGTAGGTGCGGATCAGCCGAACGAGGTAGCGGAACACCTCGAAGTATTCCAGGGCCACCGCAATCCTGTACCACGGTATGGAGTTAAACGCGTTGACAATATCTAAAGACACCGCCAACGCCACACCGTCCTGGGAAACCATGTCCTCCGTAAGGGCGCGCGCGCGCCTGACCGCGTCGATCGTCGAGCGTCCCTTCCGGAAGCCGTACTGGCCTTCGTGCCAACTCGGCACTCGTCCCAACATGTATCGCTCCAGACGGGCAGCGATGACCCTCTCAAGGAGCTTGCCGACCTCGTCCAGCAGGCATATCGACCGGTATGCCGACGGCGAGATCGCCGGTCGGCCCTCTTTGCGGAGCAAGACCAACCTCGCCATTCGCCACGCCCGGGGGTAGACTCCCTCCCTCAGACATCTCGTGTAGAGGTGCCGAAGTTTAGGGGCCATGACCCTCATTGCTTTCCCCCAGATCCGGCCCGGGATCCTGTCCGGGCCCTGCGCCACGTCGAGGAAGGCCATTCTTCTGGTCATCCTCGGTGACTTGCCACTCTTCATTCCACTTCACCGTCCGGGTTGCTTCCTGCGACTGTTCCACCGCAGTGTCCTCCTGCGGGGGAAAGAGCATCCCGATGACCTCTGTTAGCAGCGTCAGCTCCATCTCCGTCGTAGCCGGGGAAGCCCTTTGCGCGAAATTTTTCTCGTTACGGTCGGCAGTCCATCAGTACACGGCTCTGCCTCAACCAGTGCCCAGTGTGGTTCGTGGCATGGACGCGTCACAGATCGCCGTCACGACTCGACGAAGGTTCTCGGTCTCCTTCTCCACGCCTGTTTCAGTCATCGTCGTTGAGGCATCCCAGTTCCAGGCAGCCACTATCGCGGTTGCCCAAAGTAGATCTTCGTCCCTCTCTTTGACCTTCCACCTTGGCGGTGGGCGTGTACGTTCCCCCCTCAGACGGGCGCGGCCATCACCCGCTGACGCGGTTCCAGGTCTAAGTGTTTCCTTCACCTCCATGAATATGCAGAGGTGGCCTTGGCCACCCTCCAGCCTAAAACCCGTCTGAACGCGTCGTGGGTGGCCCATGTGATGTCCACAACGGAGCACCCCCTCCACGCCGCGTAGGTGCTGGCCGAGCCCCTGTTCACCAGCAGGAGCCCGAGATCCGCGACCCATTCAGAGAGCGCGCGGCCGCACGCGTTGGTCCTGGGGTTTCCCCATACCGTGGAGTGAGCGTTAAAATTCACCCAGGACGAGCACCTGCCTGGGAAGGTGCCGCCTAACGCAGTCGCCAACCCCGTCCAGGAACTCCTCGAACGCTGCCCATCCGCTGTTGGGCGACACGTACACGCCCACCACCACCATTCCTGCTCACTCGACTGCGACTTATCCGTTGCGGCGCTCCAGCAGGACCCCGTGGACGGGTGCCCCCGGCACTGATGTCCAGGTGATAGCGACCATCTTGTCCGTGTCTCCGGTCCAGTCCGGAGCGACCAGTACCCTGTACGGTTCGGCCACCACCGCTAGGGCGACTGCGCTTTCCCGGATTGTCTGGAAGAGCAGGTCTTGCTCCCATCTTGACCGTCCCAGGTTTATTTGGAGCATGGGCATGTTCTTATTCCCCTAAGGTCATGGCTTTCATGGCTTCCTCCACGCCAGCCTCCTTGCTCGCGGACTTAGGGTCAGAGGTGCCCTGGGCGGCGAGCCTTCCTTTTGGCCACTTGAGACCGCGGGTTTCTTGAATGGTTCTTCTTTTGTCCTTTCTCGGAGGAGTGCAGGCCGGCCCTCCCAAGCTGTGTGCCCACGGGGTGCTCCGAGCGCCTCGCAGAGCGGGTATTTCGGGTTTGCGGCGGTGCATCCCTTGGCTCGGTATCCCAAGACACCACACCTGTAGCACAGGTGCCCCCTGACCTCCTTGGAGGTGCACGTCCTCCTCACATGCCCGATCTCCAGGTACCTATAGCACTGCAGAGGTCTTCGCGCGATTGCCTCGACCTTCGCTATCGGCCATCTTATCGGGGTTCTGCCAGCCTGGACCAGTTTTCTCATTGCCCTGGTCGGGCCTCGCATTCACACGGATTCAAGACCGTTTCGGGCGGAGCGGACATCTCCGAGCTGGACGTCCTCCACCTTGCGGCCACCCTCCTTCGCAAAGGCGTTTCTTATCTCTTCCTTGGTGGCCGAAATATCTATTCCAACCGCCCTTGCTTCCGCGGCTCGAAAGTGTGTCGCTACCCGGACCTTGCTCGAATCCAGGACTGCTGTCGTCAGATGTGCTGCGAGCGCGACGGCCTTTTCCCTTTTCTGGTCTTTGGAGACCTCCAGCACAACGCCTCCGGTCATGACTTTGCGGATCCTCAACGCCTTGATGCCGACCTCAGCCAGAGGGATGTTGTCTTTGACCGCGGCCAACACCTCCGCGTAGGATTTGCTCGATCCTTCCTTCGTCGTGATCGTGACCGCCTATGTTCGCGGTGTACGTGGGTGAGGCAGCTTATCTTCCCTTTTTCCCGCTGTCTCCGTTCTTCGCTCCGGGGGTTTCCTCGGGTTCTTCGAGCTGTTTTTCGGTCGACGCCTTCTTCTTCTTCCTCCCTCCAAGGGCCATTCCGTGGCAACCGCCTGTCCTCCCTTGGTCGCTGGCGTGTTTGGAGCCCCAGTGTCCACCCTTCTCTTGGATTGTTCTGAGACGACCTCCGTTTCCCTTCTTCTTTCGTCTCGGAGGCATTCCTTCATCAGTCGGGGCAACGAGGTGATCAGTTCCTTCATCTTGCGCTCAAGCGCGGCGATTCGCGACTAGTCGCTATTCCCCGTCGAGCAGCACAAGGCCTTCTCCTTTCGGAACGCCACGAACTCCGCCTCCAACGATGCCATGCGTGCTTCCATTATCGCAGAGATGCTCGGGGCGGTGTTCCTCCTTCTTGCCATCTCTGTTGCGTTAGCGGCGAAGAACTTCGCGCATTCCCTCAGCGACTTCACGTATGTACCCTTGAGGTTGCCAGATGTATCGGCAATCTTAGCCACCTCCGCAGCTCGCCAGATCTGTTCCGCATCCAAGTCCGCCGTAGCGATTGTTTTTAGCTCTTCGGCCAGTTCCAGGCGGGACTCGGTATATCCACCAGCCTTCCTCTTCTTTGCGCGTGGCGCTTGGGCGACGGGAGACCCTTTGTCCTCCGACGTTTCCTCAATCAGTGGAGGGCGGAAGAACCCTCCCTTGGTAGGGGTCCTATTTCCAGTGTCGGTTTGTGTGGGCCCTAGAGCCAGCTCCGCTTCGCCCCTTCCTCTCGTGACTTCCTTCGTCTTTTCCTCCTCATTTGTAGATTTATTTTTGTGTTTGTTGCTTTTCATCTGGGTCGTTCGGCACCCATCTACCGAGGCTTCTGGGTGCCTCCAATTCCTGGCGGAAAGGATGTCGCCCTCAGCAGAGCCGCTTACCAGAGGAAGGCTGATACCGCTGGGAGGTCGCCAGGTACCCCGGAGTTGGCCGCTAATGACTGATGCACCCATCAGCCATCTCGCAGTGCCCTCGACTGCGAGGTACCCCATCACCGCGCACCACTGCTTAGGGTTAGGGATTTTTTATAGAGGTTGTCATCCTCGTGATCCGGGCATTGAAGGCAAGACCCCCAGCCCATTGAGACATGACCAATGGGGTACGGTATTTGTGCTCGGGTTCCTCGGAGTCGCATACCCGTACTACAACTAGCCAGCGAGTCCGCAGCCCCTGAGGGGGATCATACCAACCTAACACTTATCTCAACACTCCCCTTTGATCACAGTTTCTACAAGCCCCATAGCTTTGGTAAAACGCTGAGACTTAATCCTATTTAAACCTTTGGTAAGGGTGTCTGATACTTTTTCAGAACTTGGTACAAGAAGATAATCTAGCATACCTTTCGACACGCAAGTCTTAGCATAAAAATATCGAACTTGAACATGTTTCGAACTCTCAGCGACCACCTCATCCTTGGACCATGTAATAGCTCCAATGTTGTCGCAGAAAATCTTGTATGGGCGAGGACAATATGACAATTGACCCAACTCCTTTAACGGTAGAGATATCCACACAGTCTCCCTTGCTGCTTCCTGCATTGCTACGAATTCTGCTTCAAACGTTAACTGAGAGATTATGGGTTGATTCTTCGATAGCCAAGATATTGCACCACCAGCGAGTATGAAAACATACCCACTCCTAGATTTTCTATCTACTGAACATCCTGGAAAATCTGAATCACAAAACACCTTCAAAGGTTGTCCAGTCTTTTGGTATACTAGCTTTAAGTCTTTGGTTTTCAACAGGTAAATACACTTCACTGCGTTCCAATCAGACAGTGAGATTTTCATATTTTTGACTTAATTTACCTATTGCACACACTACATCAGGTCGGCTTACAGTAGCGGCATACATTATATGCCCAACAGCCTGTTCATACAACTTTTTATCAAGGTTCGTCACACTCAATATCAAAACCAGCTTCACACTCCTTAGCTAGTGGTTTTAATATTCCAGTCTCATGAGTAATGTCAAACAGGTCCAACATTTGACCTATCTGCACAGATTGGTCAAACACAACAATAGAGCTGTTTGGCTCATTCAAATGGACGGACAAAAATTGAGTGTTAATATCCATCATCCTAACACTTAGTTTTTCCTTAATACTAGTTTTGAACACACCAATCGCAGTCTTTGTTCCAAACGCAAGAATGTCGTCCACATAGACCGCGACAATCAAATCTTTGGATACACTCACGTACACACATGGATCACTCAGACATGGTTTCAGATTCATACCCTTAAAATATTATTTATATGTTTAAATCACATTTTCCCGGCTTGCTTCAGTCCATACAGGCTCTTCTTAAGCTTACACATATATTGAGTCCTGTTTATCTCCCCTTGGATGTCGCATCCCTCACCTCTCCATTTTATCTCCAATAGCAGCAGGTGGGCATAAATTCTTTATGTGGCATACAGCACCTATGGCTTCTCCCCATAGATAGTCAGGGAGTCCTGACTAGATGAGCAAACAGCTCGTTCTGAAACGGCCTTCCTGTGCAAAATACTTCTCCTTCAGACAGTCCTCGGAATTGTCCCCAGTGTATTCACCGCCATTGTCAGTTTGGAAAGCACTTATCTTGGACTGATGCAGGTCTTCCACTTCCATGAAGTAATTTCCTCCACTTAGCGATTTGCACTGAGCTCTACCACTGACATCACTGTGAACGATTTCCAAGAGACTCCCTCGCTTGCTTTACCACATTTCTTGGAATCTTCCTTCACGCTCCGTACAGGGATTTTGCTCATTGCATTTCCATGCAGATGGCCCAATCTTTCATGCCACGACACAATACTCCTAAACGCCGTTACCTCAATGACTTCAATCTCCTCGTCGTTGTCGTCAAGTCCACTTTGGTCATTGTTCATAGAAACATTTGCAAAAAGCCTTTCATCAGGGAGTCTCCAAGTGGTATACGTCACTCTCTACTTTTAAGGTGAACACTATGTCGCCATCATCATGCGTTCCAACAGCCTTATCTTTTCCTTATCTCCTACCACACAGTGGTAACACCCTTCTTTGCTAACTGTCTGATCGAGATTAGATTTACATCTAACTCAGGTAACCACAGAGCATCTGACAGAGAAAGAGTCCAACCCCCATAGGACTCAGCCACTTTCACGAGGATTGTTCCTTTCCCTTTACTCCCAGACACCCCTTATCTATCCCGATATGTCCAGTCGCAGGTACGAAATCCACAAAGCGATACCTGTCCGGAGTCACATGGTTTGAAGCACACGAATCAAAATAATTAACCTTCTCTCTCTCTAGCCAGCCCATGGAAGATAAGGATCATGTTGAGATGAGCCCTTTGAACCTTGGCGTGTCTTCTGCTCCCCTCTCCTCCTTGTCGTCTTCTTGTTTCCTGTTCTCCTTAGGTTTCTTTTCTTCCCTATCTCCTTTCTTCCTTGGACATTGGTACGAAATGTGGCCCCATTTACCACATTTGTAACACTTTTGATCACTTGTGCTCCTACTTTTCGGCTTCGCGCCATCTTTGTTTTGGTATAGCCTGGATTTCCATTGCCTTCTAGCTGGCAACGCGCTGCCTTGCTCGGACGATCCCGCGGCCTTGTCAATTCTTCTTTCTTCAAGTAGAAGGTCGGCCTTCATCACCCTCGCGGTCAGATGCTTATCAATCTTCGTTATTCGGACATAAGTCGAATAATCTGGATCTGTCGAGAGCCTAGCCAACATAAAGGATGTCACAACGTGATCTTCAAATTCGATACTTGCTTTGGACAACTTGTGGCACAGGATTTGGATTTTCCCACAGTACGCGGACATATCCATACTCGGGGTCTTCTCGATAGTGCCCAGTTCCCGCAAGCACATGGCAATGTCCATCGATGTGGCTCTCCCATGAACATCTTCCAGTTTTTCCCAACACTTCTTCGCTGTTTTCAGACCGCTAATGTCCGTGAGATACTCGGGACGAACGTGCCGGAAAATGTATGCACGTGTCTTGTTATTTTGTTTTACGCACTCGGGTTTCATCCTTTCTACTGCGGTAAATCCTGGATTCACGGCATCCCAGCTGCCCAGGAAATCCATAGAAGCTTCCCTCATCGTTTTCCAGTACTCATAGTCATCCTTATTTAAAGATCGGATTCATGTCTTTGTCCACATCGCACATCTTCTCCTGGTCGGCCATGGCGTGGCCATTTCTCGAATAATTACAGAAACAAAACTCACAAATAAATATCTTTAATCGCACAGCTCACTGCGCTGGGCGCATAGCATGTTATTAAATAGGTTTTAGAGTTAGATATTTAATTGATGCACACAGATTAGTTTTGTATCTTTTATATTTCGTCACCATATATAGTCATTACACAACGCCGGATACACACAGAATGAAAGAGCACGTGACATCCCTTAAAACAAAGGGATGCGTCGGTAGTCATACCAACCCTGCTTGGCCGGACTAGTGATCATACCATCATAACATTTATCTCAACATTATATAGTATCATGTTATACAGTGTTACGCTATAACGTATTACGTTATATAGTATTGTGTTATATAGAATTACGTTATAACGTATTACGTTATATAGTATTTCGTTATATAGTATTACGTTACAACCTATTACGTTATGTAGTATTATGTTATAACATATTATGTTATATAGTATTACGTTAAAACGTGTTACGTTGTATAGTGTTACTTTAAAATGTATTATGTTATATAGTATTCAGTCATAACGTGTTACATTATATATTATTATGTTATATAGTATTATTTTATAACGTATTTCATTGTATAGTATTATGTTATATAGTATAACATTATAACGTATTACGTTATATAATATTATGTTACATAGTATTACTCTATAACGTATTATGTTATATAGTATTATGTTATATGGTATTACGCTATAACGTATTATGTTATATAGTATTACGTTATATAGAATTATCCTATATATAGTAATACTATGTAACGTAATACATTATAACATAATGTAATATTACGAATACAATTTTTATTTATATATGTTTCATAAGCGCAATGCAGCGTTTATTAATTACCGTAAACTTATTTCGTATATGCTCGATTCCACGTCTTAAAGTGAAAAATTCTACGAGCGGTATCGTTGACGAAGCTTTATTAAAAATATTGCTTTTAATTACCGACGATAAAGTTCCTTATCAAGTGTCTGAAAAAGCTAGGTAGCCATTAGTGTTAATCAATTTCCAAGAGAATTTATCGCCCTTTCACGCGGGAACTTTTTAAGCTCGTGTGCTTTTCCTCTTATTCACAAGAAACTTCCGCACCATTTCATCTCCCTATACTCTATACTAATGACGAATAAGAACTTTTAAATTTATAGAGTGGTTCAAACAGAGATAGAAAATTGTGGAAAAAAATGAAATCTTTCTGGAAAATAAAGTTGAAAATTTAGAGTCACACAATGTTTTTCCGCATAACGTGGGTCATTGATAATTCATTGCCGATCATCAGAAATAATATCCTTCATCGAGTCAAATAAGGCAATTCGCACAAAGGTCTACTCTTTGCTCCACTAGTCACAAGCAATAGATGTAAGAGAAAATAAGCAATAGTAAGTAAAGAAAATAGATGTAAAATAAAATAAAATAATAAGAGAAAAGCGTTAAAAATATGATACAAGTACCGATCTTCTCCGGCCAGTTATTTTAATCTTCCTCAATCTTTAATCGTAAATCCTTCCGAAACATTCCTGTACTTTCCTCCTAGCACACGTGTTAACGTATTTGTCACACCATTTCCCAAGACGACACAAGTAGCATCAAACTACAAAAAACATAAAAAGAATCATATTATAGAACCATGGATGCAACCACGGAGAAACTCATAATTCTTGCTGGATCGTTGCGACACAGAACCTGAAATATCATCCGGCTCGTGGTCGAATCGAATCTATGGAAACCGTTATTAAAGGCAATTTAATTGTTGGTTGAGATGTAACTGCAGATTAGGGTCAGGGTGAAGTTCAGCGGCGAGAATAAAAAGAGGCTGCAGGTGGAGACGGCCGAAGGAACATTGAACATCCGTGTGACTGGTTTCTCGAGATTTCACGCTGCTTTCCGACAGGTAGTGCCCTCGGGACACGCACCGAAACAACCAAACGGAAACTCCATGTATCGTTCTAGACGAAGCCGAACCATTGGAACTGAGTGTTCCACGCGGGAGGTAGAAGTCCTTGCGTCTTATTCATGACTGACTACTTCTGACCGATCATCCCGCATCCTGAATGGGCCACCTGCAGTTACCACAGGGAACACGGATGCATGATAAATTCGAGCCATTCGACCCGATTGTTACCTAATCCTTTTTATTGGTACCGATCCGGCTTCGTCGATCGTATCTGACCTCCTCCATCATGAATCGTTTCGTTGTTTTGTCGACGATCAAGTTAAAACATGTGGTTTCGGTAGAAAAGAAAAAAACCTATCGAACGATCGAAGTTCAGGAATGTTAAAAGAGAGTTGCGGTTCGGTAAAAAATTTGTCACGAGCCTGTTTGCACGATAATTTAGTAACTCTTGGAAAACAGACGATCGTAGCGTTGCAAGTCGACCCACTGCTATTTTTCGTAAAACAGTGGCAGGCAGGGAAAGTTCTACCTTTTTCTACAAATTTCATAAAATCGTTTGAAGTCAGGAAAACATATCGCGGCAGAGAATAAAGTTATGATCAATTACGAGACTGAAGAGATGACAGTTTCGAGAGTTGAAATGCGTGACTAAATCCAGTATTGTCAAAGTCTTGATCGACACCGCTATGAATTTTATCCAGCTGTTTGTGAATCGACAAGCGAATAGTCGCGGATTAGATGTAAACCTGTGCTTCGCAAGTAATTTTTGCCATGTGATGTCCATCGTCTGGTCGAAATCGGCTGGCTTGTATCCTGTAAAATTGCAACAGTAATTTGTAGAAATCCTTTGTATTGAAAACTTGTAACTTGCGATATGTAAAATTTCGTTAATAATATTAGTTCAGTTGTAAAAGAGAACAGTGACGATAAGTATCCGTGGGCTGAGCCAAGTTACGTAGTTGAGAACGATAACGAAGTTTATGAAATTAGGTAGTAGATAACGAAGTAGAACAACATATTTAGAAGCTAGACTCACGAGATCAGATAAATATCGCTAGTACTGAATTAGCAGCAGCACAAGCAGGGAAACACCAATGTAGACAAACATCAAAGTAATTTCGCTGTCCGCTCCCAAAAGCGATATCTTTCGATCAGGTACTTTCGTTTAATAATAAAGCTACTTGATCGAGATAAGAAACGTTAAACGATATTCGTCGATAACGTGAATTCTTACAAATATTCAAACAAGTGATTAACCTGTAAGATTACGATCAAACTCACACACAGTAGCATTCGGTCGGATCAAACAATATAATAATAAAATTGTCTGCGTCGAATAGCGGTCTCTTCCGGACGAAATTTTTCACAAGTTCTTTCTTCTCGGCAGCGTGGAAACAATGTAACGTTTCATTGCGCGGATTCGCGTCTGAAAAGACGCGAAGCACGGAAGCGAGAGCCACGTGAATCAAAGTACGCCTCGCACAAAGATAAGAGTTGTTGAAGAACACTAGAGATCGAAGGTGGCCCAAAGTATTCTCGCGACACTTGACCCAATTTCCTACTTCGTCGTGTAATTACCAAGTGAACAATCAAGTTACCAAGCAGTCGTTTGCTTCGAAGACAAACGACCGAGCACCAATTCCACGTTTCCGCTTCTATAGGCGCGAAAACAAATGCGTGTTAACGCGAACGACTTCCAAGACTTTCAAGAGTTCTAGAGCGTTGAAACAATATTCGAAGTGGCTGGAATTCTGATAGTCTCAGTGTTACGTCCAGTGATTCTTTACGTTCGAGGCGGCCAACAGCTGTGCACATAGAATTATGCGGATCGCAATAATCCTAAGGAACTGTCATAAAACGAGACTTTTTGATTTACCGTTAAAACCGTCAATTGGCATAAAACATGTTCGAGTTAAGAGGTTCCTTATGGTTATTGTTCCATCAGATAAAAATTGGAGAAACGTGGGTTTTCCCATGTTTCCCGAGATTCTACCCGCAAGCGATCACCACCGAGTAAGAGTTTTCCTTTGCAACAGCATCGTCACCGGACTTCACTGATTCTCCAACTTTAGAACAGTCAACATCTCTTACAGGGTTTTCACCCGTCAATTATTCATCTACTTTATTCATATCTACACACCAACGTAACTAGCTTCCATATAAAGTTGTTGGAAATATATAATATCTTGAACTCAATCAATTACTCTGTTAATCAAGCGTTATATTAATTAAACCACCCCTATTATCCTAATCGAAATAGGGGATCGAGCGGTTCGTGGCATCGATTGTCAAATCGTAACAGGAATTTACGACTCCCGTTGACGCGCTTCCTCGCGATCGCGTCTCCCCGCGACTGGTCGAATAAACTCTCAGAAAACGTGGAATGTTTCGAAATTGAGAGTCGAATGCCTGTCGCTAATTATAATTCGTCGTAGTTTTGTACTTTTTGGGATGTCATCGCTTAAATGTCACTGACGAAAAGAATCGATGCGATATCAATCGCGTTATATACACATGAAATGAGAAATTTGTTGGAACGTGGGCATCGCATGAGCATCGACGATTCGTATCGTCACGCGCAGTTGAATCTTTGATGATCGCGTCGATTTCGCGTAGCTGGTTAAACCGTACAATAAAATCTGTCTGGTTGCGTTCTCTGCAAGACGTGAGAAGAAAGGACGAGAGAAGAAGGAAGAAGAAACGCGATCGTTCGAAAACGCATCGATGTCCACGCTGCTCTCCGTCCTGTCGTCGCAGTATAAAACACCGGCTGAAAAAGGAGCGTTGAATAGCCGATGCCCGACTAAAAACCGGACTTGCTTTCGTTACACGATGCCAAAGAAACGAAGCAGTTGGCTGCGACGCGGTGCAGGTGGATTGCCAGATGGCTAGAACAGAAACAGTGAATGGAGGAACGAAAAGAAACGAAAGAAACACACTCTGTTCGTCCCATCGTGCGAACACAAACGCATGACAGGGCAAACGCCAGCCGAATATACCAATTTTGACTTCCGGTTCCGTGATTCCCTCCATTTCTTCTCCCTTCGTTTAACTGGATTTTAAATGTCAGGTGTGATAATTAACTATAAACGAAGTAGAGATAAGCCGTACAAAAGGAGTAGGATGACAGTTTAATGATAGGAAATGTGGGGCAAACTCGGATACGCGGGTCATAACGCATATTAATATCTTTCTAAGATAAGAGCTGCAATATGCGGCCAATGGATGATGTTACGTTCGCGACTGAACCTCGCGATAGTAGGAAATCAATCGCAGAACAGAGAACGTCGTAGTTTTTCATTCATAGAAGTTTAAGAATTTCGATATAAAAAGTTTCAGTGTCGCGTTGATGAAGTGAGCTTTTTATAACGCTTGGATTTAAAGAATCTATTACGGTAAGAACTGAATTGTATTCCAGAATCTTTACACGGTGTTTTGATATTTTAACTGAAACCAGGTACCTGGTTTTGTCCATACTTTCTATATACAGTGTAAAAAACGTCATTTAGTCTTCATTCCTGTTTGCTATCATTGGAAGAAAATGTTATATTTTTTTCTTTATATATTTTGTGACGAACTCTTCATTCGTTCCAAGCCATAAGTCGAGTGCATACATTGCATTGTATTATGTTGCATTATAATGTAATATATTATGTTGAACGTGTTAAGGAGGGCTACGACATCCTTATTTGTAATTGTTGTTCAATAATGATTAATATGATTTTTGTCTATATTTGTGAAGATTATATATATATTTCTCTCTTTAATGGACAGTATTTTGGAATTGTGACAAGGGTTGTATTAGAATAAAGTAGGTACAAAAGAATATATTGTGTTTTCTACCCTTTGCTGTCTACAACTATTAATGATTAGCGTTTTTCAAGTATATTTATTAATTGTAATTAGAATATATTATAAAAAAAGTAGTATAAAATATGGTTCCGACCGGGATCGAACCGGCGACCTTCTGCGTGTAAAGCAGATGTGATAACCGCTACACCACGGAACCCGTTGGTAGCAATATTTGGCTAACATGAATCTGCTCCACTATTATTTTACTAATATATTTATATTATATTGTACAAGATCTTTACTTACAAATAACATCTAATATAAAAATTATACAACATTAGAAATTATAACAATCAACTAAGGAATTCTTAATTCAAAATTACTTACCCCGACCACCACCAGATGGCAGCACATCATTGATAAAAGATAAAGTTCTATAATTGTAACGCCATGGGATTGACTAAGTATAAAATAGACCTGATATTTAAATGGAACTTCATGCCTCACATTTTGAACTATCGATCTCGAGAAGAATCACATATCTTGAAACGATCAATATTTTATTGTAAATATTATTGTCAATATTTAAGATCCTCAACATTATTATATATATTAAGAGACCCTCTAAAGTCTGGGCAATCAATATATATTATCAATAGAATGTTGAGAACCTTAAATATTGACAATAATGTTGATCGTCTGAACGCTCCTATAGGTCCTTTGCGATTTGCTACAGAGAATGTAGGAATTATCGCATGACATTCTGTAATACCGACCGTTCAGAACCTATGCACGGTACAATTAAAATCTTAGTAAAATCATTGAATAAATTGAAAGAATGGATATTACATTATTTTTACTAAATCTTTAACACAAAAAGCAAAATTGAAATTTATTCTATAAAAGAAAAATATAAATTATGTATTGATTAAATTACATAGAATTTAATAACAGATAAGGACCATAAAAAAAGATAACAGGGATATGGTTAATTATAGATTTTTATTACTTGTATAAATGGTATAAAGTCGAATACAATTAACAAAATGATGTTCCGGATGGCGGAGCTGATACATTTTGCACTAAACATAGTTCCAGTTTTTTCTTTGTCTTATTAATTAATAGAAAACTCAGTATACATATCAGAAAATATTTTCCTGTCAAACGAATCAATCTGAATATTATATACGACGGGCACCACGCTCCTATTGCATCCGGGTTTGTACTTAAAAATAAATACTACTACCTACTAAGAAAAAAGATCTCTTTCTTTTACATTTAAAAAGGCACGATAACGACTAGGTAGAAATAAATGGTACGCCAAAAATAGTTATTCGCTGAAAAGATTATTCGTGCTTCTTATCCAATAAAGCAGCAACTCTGATATAACAAACAAATAAGTTTTGTACGAAGTGCAAATATGTAAATGCAATAATTGTTTCAACCTTCATGAAACTCTTCATTAAGTTTGATTTAAACATTATATTACAGAATATTTTCTCATATGTAGTACATATCTCTATAAATATAAAGTACTAACATGTGTCGTGAATTCTGTTTTTAATCTCTTCTTTATTGTTTTCTTAAGCAAAATATATCATTCAAAACTTTATATGAATTCTTTATATTAATGAAACTTCTGAGATTTGGTTTCTAAACCAAATTCTCTCAAGTGCTTTCTCTGTGTACCTTTTTTTAAGCATTTTTAAAAACGTGCTGTTAGAATTCTTGAGATTATTTTGTGGACTTATTTTCACATAAGGCGACAAAATTCTTCTCCTTGAGGATCACCCTGAAACAAAAAAAGGATCATATTTATGTAGAAAAAAAATTAAAATTAGATACCTGAATTAAAATTGGATCGCTCGATGAATCCAACTGGCATGATGTGATTATATTATGTCATTATATATATTATTCGACAATTATTAGTTACAGAATCTTAAGCCAATATTAATGAATGTTAATTTTTATGAAGAAATTTATGAGAGAAATAAATATTGTACGTTTATTCTTACATGCGTGTAAAGATATACACACGTGCATACGTTAAAAATATACACGCACATAATATTTATTTTATTGGTAAGAAATATATAATTATTTTATTACTGACACAGGCAATTTGTATATTTTAATAGAACCTTTTATTCTGTAAATTAAATTTAACGAATGATATATATGTACTTTCGAAACAATGAAATAGTTTGATGAATATTTCCATCAACTGATTTCAATTAGTTAATACCAAACTTTTCTGAAAAAATGTTAAAATAATATTTATGCATGCATCACATCGGCGAAATTTTCTAATAAGCCTCTATAAATACAAATGAAAAATAATTTTTTTATTTTTATATATAAAAAAAGATATTGATTCGTATAAACTTCAACGAATTCAATAAGTGAATATAACAACAATAAGGCGATGGACTATATGTTAATAATTTTTTAGTATTTTAACGTTTTAGTTGATATAAGTATAAATACTAATAAGTAAGAATACCAATAGTATTGTGTTAATAACAATATCGATGATAATGAAAAATGTTGAACAATAACTGTATATTTATATGTATAATGAGTTTGTTTAAATATATATCTTAAAGACAATGTGGTTAACTAATGAGATGTTTATATTTTAACCAAAAATTACATTATATTCTTAACACTCATGATGTTTTAGTTAAGCGTGAGCATGAAAATAAAGTGCTGTGAAGAAGAAAACACAAAGCAAATAATTTCTTTTACTTAAAGCGCGAATGACATTGATCATCGACGACTATTTTAACGTTCGATAAGTAGAAAACTTACATAAATTGACCCATCAGAACCGTTCGCTCGCCCACTTAATATGGGTAGAGATATCTTCTCTATGGAATAAGAAGATTCGTTGATGATACATATCCCGATTTTATTTTATATTTAAAATATTAAATCTAACAATAAAATCAATTTAAGGAAAACTTAAAGAAACTTTGTATAAAAATTTTATAAAAATAAATGACAAGAAAATCAGAATGTTTTATAGCCACATTGTCTTCATTAACTAAATACAATTACAAAAAAAGAAACAATTTTTCGAAATAATAAGATCATTAATTATTTTGTAATTGGTTACTAAATTTTAATTGCAACTATGGACATTGATATAGTAACAATTTTTAAAGGTCGTATTTATGATATTTCTCACTTATATTTTCAATGTTCTTATTAATATCATTACTAATTAAAATAATATTAAAATATTTTTAAAAACATATAACGCTAATACTTATTCCTAAACAAAAAAAAATAATTTTTAAAATTTGGTTTAGCTGTGAATAAAAAAAAGAATAAGCCGAATTAAGATCGACTATCATAATGTGTATAATTCTATAACCTCTATCTTAATATTATATCTGCATATTCATACATACCTGTTGATGGTGAAGTTCTTCCGAAGGTCGAAAACCCAAGTTTTCCCTATGTCGGGATAGAGATGTAGATAATTGTTGTCTTTTACACTCTGAAGTAGCTATTTCCTATTTGAACAATAAAATATTGAAGATATTATTTGCATTCATTGAATAACACAATAGTAACAAAATGTAAGAAATACTCACTTCACCGTCGTTGTTAAGGAGTATAGTTGTCATAATATCTGATGTAAACCATTTTTGGCCTTTCATAACAATATTTGATGGTGGTTCATGGGTGGCACCAATATCAGCAGACCACACCATTACAGTTGCACCTGCTTCTAATTTTGCAGTACGATGGAACTTAAATACTGTTTCCAGAGAACCAGCTTTACGAATAATTTGCCAACCACTAAGTCCTATTTCCTATAAAAAATAAAAATAAATTGAAAACATTAAATATAGTATGATAGAATTATGAATTATGAATGATAGAATTATGAACATGCTGAAATACTTTATTCAGTGCTAAATATCTTACTTTATTGCCTTTATTGGTGAGTTTGACAAATCGTCCTTGAGGATCAGCTTCTGTAATTTCTATGTCCCCTCTAGATGTTCCAGTTACACTATAATCAGTACTACTACGTTCTTCACTTTCCTCTAACAAAGTGCGTTTTCGTTTTCCACCTCTTAATGGCGTATGTCTTGAAGGAGTAGTTCTACCACTAGACGCTGTTGAACTTGACTGTACAGGCATGATGTTTAATCTGTAAATAAATAAATATGAAATATTTACAAACTTCTTTTTTATTTAATGCTTGTAACTACATTGTATTACAATATATAAAATTTATAAATATTTTTATAGAACATTAATTGTATTACCTGGCTTCTTCAGATTCCAAAAGTTTTCGATATGCTGCAATTTCCAAATCAAGAGCAACCTTGATATCCATAAGATCTTGATATTCTTGTATTTGTTGAGCCATTTCATCACGTATACGTGCTAACTCTGCTTCCAAAGATGCTACATTTTCTGCGTGACGAGCCTTCTCATTTTCACGTAAATTTTCTAAATCCCTGTATTTAAATTTATACAATAAATTTAAATTTATCCTATATTTAAATTATTATAATTTGTACAATAGCTTAAAATACTTAAAGTTTATTACATAAAAACATAAATTCAATTAATTCATAATAAATTACCTTATTCGTGCACTAAAAGCATTATTTGATGCTTCCAATTCATTGATTCTTTGATTAAGTGTATCAATCCTTGTTCTTGTTTGTCTTAATTCCTCAACAGCTAAACTTGCTGCTCCACTGTTACGTTGGGCATGGGCTGCCAAATTCTTAATTTTATTTTCATATAACAATTCAATTTCTTCTCTGTTAGCTCGCATCTGAGCTTCATATTGATCTCGTAATTCATGCAAAGATTTTTGCATTTTAGCTTCATATTCCTCAGCAAGACGACCATCTATTTCAGAGATTTCAGTCTAGAATAAAATATAGTAAAAATGGACAATCGTACAGAAACATTTATACTAAATATACCTATAACTATGTGGTTATTTTCTAAAATGATACTAAGTACCCTCAAATACAAACCTGTCTCTTTATTCGTGTTTCTGTTAATTCTTGTTGATACATTTGGTCTTTGAAGCTAATATCTTCCTTTAAACTTTGGATATTATTTTCAAGAACAATACGTTGTAGAGTTTCTTCTCCCAGATGTTTACGGGAATCTTCTAATAATGCCTTCAATTTCTCTACTTCTTGTTCTAGTTCATTTCTCCTTTCAGCATCCTTTTTACGTTCTGCTTGACACTGATTATATTGTGATTGTAAATCATTATAGCGTGTTTCATATAATAATGAATTTCTTTCTGCAACTTGTAATTCCACTAACTTTTTATCTAATCTGAGAAAACCACAGAAAATATTTACAAAATTTATTAGTTAAAAAATATTTAAAATACAGTTATAGATTTTAAATATTTTAATATTATAATATTAATATTTAATATCATAATATAATATATTAAAATATAATCTATATGTAATAAAATGTATAATATCATATTATATTTAAATGTAATATCTAAAACTTTCATAACTCAACAGTGCAATCTCATGCATTGTTCTCCATTTATGTATTAAAAATATTAAATTTGACATTGTATAATACAAAAAATCTTTTCATATTTCTTTTCTAAGTATGTATATACATAATAAATTCCATAAAAAAATTTTAATTGTTTAAGACATTCTGGTAGTCGGAAAAAGAGAGCTTTGGTGTTTCTATTTCAGGCAACGACCTACATCGAGAATTTTATTTTGTACAACGATGTCTCGAAAAGTTTTAATATTTCGTTATTTTAAAACGTACAGTATATTAGACTCGTAAAATATAATATGTATCAATGTGATATAAAAATGTGATAAATAAAATAAAATGTAGTAAATAAAAAACTAATTCAAATATTCAATTAAAAAATAAGTATATAAAATTGAAAACGATTCCCTGGAATGAAGTAAAATTTACAGGCTATACATATATAAATTTTACCCACGACAAGATTGTACCACAAAAAACGCTAGGTTTGGATCATCATACGAAAACAAGTATTTTACAACTCTATCAATGTCACTTCCTTCACCAAGGAGCATCATTTTTTATAACTGCTACATAGCCAACATTGACAATGTATGTATATATATATATTACATGTAGTTTCATTATAATGATAAGTGCAGTAAATTTTAATGTTCGATAAAAAAAAAGATTGGGAAAATTAAAAATATTACATATTTCGAATTTTTTAACGACTGGCTTACACTCTATAATAAAACAAAAAGCTGAATATAAATCCGGACGCTAAAACCTTCAGCAGTCGCGTTCAAAAACATAGTGAAGATATTCCGTTAAACAAAACACAAGCAAATATATACATATGTACTATATTGATATTCCTCAAAATATACTATGTATGTAAACTACAAAGAGTCAAAGTTTTAGTTCAACCGAAACATTAGTTTTTCATTTCATTACTTGTGTTTATTCATAAAAATATAAACTATTAAATTTTCAATATTTCATAATATTAAATATATGTTTACAATAAATCTAAAGACATTTCTACATACTATATGTATATACATACATACTTTTATTCGTTTGTATCTTTTAGCCTGTTAAATAAAGTAATATGTATTTCCCGCTTCTCATTTCTCGTTTTACTCGTATTTTTATCGATTGCTCAAACGCTTGCTCGAAAGGAGGTCAATGTTTTTAGTCGAGGTTATACATGCGGTTGAAGATGACATCACCGCCGCATAGTAAACGTGACACAATCGCTCGTAGTAACGTCACGTTTCAAGTTAGTTAGGCACACCCAAATATTCCGAAAATTTTATAACGAATTTTATCAATGGAACATCATACTCTTGAAAATGTCTTTCAACTACGTTCTGGCGATATATATTTCGGAAAAATAAACATAAGGAATTGATATCCGATTTTAAAGAATACTATAGATAACTACTACAGATAAACTTCGTGGTGTATTTTCTTTAGATTAGAATGTAACAAATTAGAAAAACAGAGAAGTAAACAAACGTACAAATTCTTTTCACAGATATATATCTATACTTATATTTTGATAAAACTATACAAATGCTATAAATGAATTTCTGTTGCATTAACTTAATATAAAAATCCCACTTATGTTTGATGTTCCTTAGATATCTAGTCTAGTTATAGCAATCAACAGTGATAGCGTCATTTGACTTATAGTGAAGCACACTTAAAATGAAGTGCATAATACATGTAATAAAAAAATGTAACTAAACAATTTGTATCAATAAATGTATACAATGGCTTAACTCTGAATTAAATTAAGAGTCATTAAATTAACATTGAACCAATGTATAAAGCATTTGCATATCATTACACATGTTTACCATTCATTAATGTATACAAGCAAATGTAGGAGTAATAAGAATTCTAACATGCAAATGTTGAGTATAATGTACGTCTATATATCGAAATACATTTTGTAAATATAAAAATAGACAATTATAAAATACATTACTTCCTGATATCCTTGTACTTAATTCTAATAATTTCTTAAACATGTATTATCTTCTTTCAATTCCATATATTTTACTTTGTTATTGGAGAACCAAATTTTTTTCTTAAGTATCAACATTAATTTTATCATTTTCTTAGGCAAACACATTCAAATATTGTTGCATTTTAATTAGTAATATGAAATTTATAAATAACATTGAAATCAAATAGAAAATATATCTAATGAACTGAATGTAAACAACCCTTACAGAATCAACCATTTATTTTTATAAATTTCGGAAATATTTATTGCGAAACAATAATACTATTTGCAAAAATATATTATCAACTATAAATATAAGTATGCCTTTATCATAACTTTCCAAATGATCACCTCCATCTATACCCCAAATTTTCAGATATTTTCGTAAATAACACGTAATAAAATGCAAATTATATACAATATATACATAAAATATAAGTACGAATCAAACGGTTTCGAGCTCGTAAACATGCCCGGAATCAACGCTAAAACGTGAGACATGCTGGTTACAAGAAATCGTAAATTTCATAATCACCTCGGCCTCGTCTCTTTGAAATCAGGCTTGCATCGATTCATACGTATTTCCGAGACGCATTATCACTCGACCAGAATAAAACTAAATGTGACTTACGTGGACTTGAGCTCCTCATTATTATCCCATAACCGTTTGGTATCAATCTCTAGCTTCGCTCGTTCTCTCGCAGTGTCATCCAATAGTTTCCTTGCATCGGACAATTCATGCTCGTACATAGATTTTATATTAGATACTTCGCGGGTGATAGTCTCCTGGGTCGTCTGTACCTCCCGCGTAAGTCTCGAATTCTCGGTTTCCAAATGTCGTACTTTGTCAATGTAGCAAGCCAACCGGTCATTTAGATTCTGTAAATCTTGCTTTTCCTGAAGACGTGAATAACGGGTCGGACTCAAAGGACTCCCTGGCCGCTGGCCGATCGGGGTTGACGTGCTGAATTGTGACGATTGCACGTTGCCACTCGAACTCGCCGCCGTGCTCTTCTTCGTTGCCTTCGTTGACATTTTCTTTCACAATAAATCAATTATTTTATTGCACTATCACTCGCCCTGGCACTATCAAATCATCAATTTGGTGCACAGTAACACCGTGTCCGTAAAAGACGCTTTTAGCGAATTTAAAAAACTACCGAAGCCCAAATCCTCTTGCCTCGGCCAACGGAAGAACTGTTTAGCGGTGACGCCAACGTTAACGAAGCAACCTCCTTATGTGCATCTTTATATTGCGTTAGTAAACGCAACGGGGTAAAACGATAGGTTACGTCCGAGTATACACAACGCTCGCTGGCCAATAGCGTGTCATTTCCTTCTAAGTCCCCGCCAATAGCGGAACGTTTAACCACTAGTGAAACGCGTCGACAATCTTTGACTTTACTAGAAAACCTGTATAAAAAGAAGGGAAATATGAAATTTTTGATTTTATATATATTTATAATAAAATTTGCTGATATTTAAATAAATTGCCAGATTTTAAATTTAGTTTTTTATACAGAGGTTATGTAAAATTTAAATATATATAAAAATAGTGATATAAATTAGAAATTCTTATTATAATTTTATACATTAGATGTTATTGCTAAATCATTTTTGTTGTTTTACAATGTAGATTTTCTTATATCTGATTAAATATTTCAAGGATACCATAACATGTTTTTATTATCCGGTAATCTTGAATTACATAAGTAGAGATAATATAAATAAATAGTTTCTATAAACAGTTCACAATGCTCATAAATTTCATACATTTATACTCATATATTTAGAATTCAATGTTAATTTAAAGAAAAGATGTCATATATCTATATTAAAATATTTTGCATACTTTAATGTGATAATAATAATCTATTTTACTCATATGATTTAATACAGAAGGTAATCAAGAACGTTAACGAGTTCCCATGCAACTTCTGATTTCTGATAGTAAGATCTGTGACGTATAACGGCGACTGAAATGTGAATATACTTGTAGTAGTAGGGAATGGTAATACATGTATGAAAATGTAACAATATAACTTTTAAGCATGTGCTTCTACTATAATTTTTATGATCTAGAAATTAAGTTTCTATGCCAGAATAATTTTTTAACTTGTTAATAGTTTATGCATATATTTATTTTTGTTCCTTAAGTTATCTTGAAATACGTTATAAATAACTTCCGTTTAGCATTTAGTTTTTAAATATCTACTAGGGGGCAGTAGAGTAGAACTTTTTTAAATTGTCTGTAATAGTAACTGTAAGTATCTAGACTTAGGCGTTAGTATCTCTGAATACGTGAATATTATACAAAAAATAAACAATTTATATTTGAGGTGGTATTCATATAACATAAATGATTTTTAAATATCAATGATCAAAGTGAAATTTAATATACATCAAGAAATTATGTATTTATTGAGAAACAACTCGCATATTTATAGATTGTGACAACGGTGTTTGCAAATAATAATAATAATATGTATCATAAAATTTCGTTACGATTTTAGGAACATTTAATTGGTATGACAACATTGTAATACTATTATTGGAAGCGAAGATCTCAAACGTCGTAAATAGAAAAACGTGAATATGTGTGATCTTATAGATTTAGATAGCCCTGACAGAAAGGGTTCATTAAATACAAGACTTGCATCGCCTTTAATACCAGCTCCTACAGATATTATATGCAATAACTATAATACTCGAATGAACGAAACAAGTTCTCTAATGATAGGAAAACGTGATAGTTTAGAAAATAATCCTTTTGATATGGTGCTACATAAAACTACGGAATATATTCAGAAAAAGGATGATCCTTTTGAAATAACTTTAGAAAAAGCATTGAAAGTAAAATGCAAAAAGAATACTTATTTAAGATCAGGTTCCTTTGATTTACCAGATAGTCATGTTTCTAAGAAGAAAAATAAACAAAAGTTAAAACTGAATAAAACATTAGATGAGTTTTTAATTAATGACAAATTAAATCTAGACAATGCAAAAGCCAATAAAATAACTAGTAAAAATATAATCGTTAATTCAGGTAATACTAATGTATTAAGCAATAATTTTAAATCAAATAATGTTATACCTACCATTAATGTTCAAGATCTTGATTTATCCATCTTGAATCAATCTGTGATGAATGATACGTTATTTGAAGAAAACAGTGAATCAAATAAAAATGAAATAAGATCTATTTTACAAAAAGAAATGTTAGTTCCTAATGCAACTTTGAAAATTGCAAAATCTAGGCGTTCTTTTTCACAAGGAGGAACATCTCCAAAGAGATCAGAATGTCCACATCAAATATCACTATCTGCATCATTAAGAACTAGTTCTAATAGTGCAAGTAACATCTCTTCCTTAAATTCGCTTGACATGCTAAATGAAGGATTTTTAAAAAGTGATAGTGGAAGTTCTATATTTTCAAATTTGTCAAATATTTCTTCTATACCTAAATTAAATTCTGTTTCTTCAACTATTAGTTCATCACTAATATTATCAAATGGAACTATGAATCGAACTTTCCTAGAAAGTTGTTCGTCAGAAAGATCAGAAAATACAAAATTAACTGAAGGTGAAGATAATAAGGAAAGAGAATCTGCATTATCACCAACAAAGAATTTAGGGATTTCTGTAGCAAATGTATCAACAAGATCTTCATTGTCTGATTTAACAGACCGATTTAATAAACTTAAAGCAAGATTATCAGGGATTCACATTCATCAAAATTGTACCAGTAATAAAGATGAACTCACATATAATTCTCCCAGTGATATAAAAAAATCTACAACTGTAACCGAAAAAAATGAAATGTGTGATATAAATAATAAGTTAATAGATGTTGATGTTTTCACACCAGACAATAATTGTAGCAATGAACACTATAAAAGTACTATTTCAGATACATCATCAGATTCTGTATTCCTTGTAAGTTTTCTAATTTATATATAAAAAATTATTTGTCAAAAAACATTTCTTAGTTCATTTTTACTTTACAGGAAGGAAATAAGATTAATAAATCAATACTTCAGGAAGCAAAACTTCTTGCAAAAACTTTTGAAGAATTGGCCATAAAAACCAGTTCGGGCTGTAAGTTCTTATTACATTCAATATTTTTTAAATACATATAATAAGTACCTTATCGATGTTGCTTATCAAAAATCTAATTCTCATTAACTTGTTTGGATAATCTTGATCTAATAAAATTTTAATACCCGAAAATGTAGTAAGAGTATGTAATAAAAGAGATCGATAATTAAGCTTTAAATAACTAAAACAAAAAAATATAAAAGAAAATATAGAAATGATCCATACTAGAATATACTTTTAAAATAAGCAAAATTGATACTTAAATCTATACATAGTTTAAATATACATTTGCAACAATAATTTAAAATTATATGTATTTTGCATTTTATTGTTTAGCAAGCACTGATGATCTCATTACAAGCAATCCTTCATGGACATTAGAGTTGTTACCAGCATTTGACGATGAAACTTCAGAAAATTTAATTGAATTGCCTGTATCTCCTGATGGAGATGGTTCAAAATCGAAAAATATAAAAGTTACAGAGAATAAAGATAATGAGTCATATAAAGATAGAAAAGACGAATTTAGTAATAAAATGAAAAAAGATGTGGAAGATTTAGAAATGGAACTTATTGAACCAATATCAATGGAAAAACGTACTACAGCAGTAACACTTTTACTAGATCTTAAAAAATTAATCAAAACAGAAAAGAATATAGAAGCAAATAAATTATTGGAAAATTTGGAGAAAGCTTTAGGCATTAATTGTGAGAACAATACCGAATTATTAACTACTTATTTTAACGCAACCAATAATTTATCAAAGAGTCCACCAAAATCAAGTAGTAGTTTGGAAGTAATTAAAAATGTGGCAGAAAATAATATGGAATATAGTAATGAAGGTAATTTGACTGGTGATTCAACAGAAAGTATTAAAGAATCAGTATTCTTTGAAGACATAAATTTGAATGATGTAAATATGAGTAAATGTATTGATAATCAAAAGTACTTAAATAATATAAATAATAAACTAAAATGTGAAACTTCAGAAACCGAAATAAATATTGAAAACATAAACAAAAAAAGAGATAAAAATGAATTTAGTGCTCAAAAAATATCTGAAAACGATTCTTCTTGTAAACAGAAAAATAACAGTCCATTGAACGAAAAAGTGGTAGTTGAACTGCTTGCAAAAATAGGAAAATTAATATGTAGACAGACTGAAGAACATCCAACTTTGGATATACTTCAAAATTTAGAAAAGGTATTAAATGTTGCTTCCAATAATTGTAATGTTGATAAAGATACAGAAAGTAAGAATGATTATATAGAAATTCAACAAACTCCAAAAAAATCAAAACTAAAATCTGAAAACGAGAAGCAGTCATCGTTTCTATCGAAATCGGTTAATAGATTAAGTTTAAACTTAGGACCAAAAGTAAGCATAATACTATAAAAAAAAATTGCAAAATTTTAATAAATTGCCTAATAAATTAATATAGATAATGTCTATTTTAGAAGCAAACAATTAGTAAAAATTTTATTAGAAGAAGCGTATCTGTATCTCAAACACCACCAATTAAAACTCAATCAGGTTCATTAATATCTACCAATAAAGATACATCTCAATTAAAGGAAGTAACAAAACGTTTTCCTAGTGATCCTGGTTTTGTTAGCCCAGTATTGAATAAAAAAGTCATTATAAATAACAATAAAAATCAATTACCAAGAGGTAATTTTTTGTTTTTGTAGCATTGACAAGAAAAATATTTAAGATAATTAATTTATATCTCCTTTTAGATACACAAACTAGAACAGGAGCAACATTAGATCTACAGAAAGAAAAAGCTTCGATGATATGTACAGTTAAAAATAGATTGAAGAAGAAGATAGACATTGATATAATAAGTAAAAAGGGGCCAATGAAAGCTATTCTTCCTGTAGGAAATATGCAAAAAAGAGGTATATTGTTAAATGAACAAAAAAAATTATATATCTATTTTTTCTTATTATACTAATATTTTATTTGCCTTTTTTGCAGAAACTATTAATAAAAAAGTAACTTCATCTATTGGAAGTACAACACCACCTCATAAGATAATTAGTAGTACACCTAATTCCACAACCAACGGACTTCAACCAGTAAAAAAATCGCGATCTTCAAAACCGGTAGCTTCATCAACTCCAGATACTGAACATTCTAAAACGCGAAAAGTACAATCGCATGTAGCTAACAGCCCAAAAAAACGTAACTTTTCTTGTGACATTTCACCAGTAACTACACGTGTAAATGTCAGTAATAACAGTGGGCTAAATAATAGTCCAAGAAGGTATGTTGAACTTATATTATATCTGAAAACTTAGAACAATAAAAAGTAATTTATTTTTTAGAAGTAATAAATTACCATCTCCAAAGAAAACGACACCTAAACGTCGACCAACAGAATCTGGTATTCCAAAAGCACAAACACCTCCTATAAGCAAACGATTACATTCTTCATTTGAGGTCAAAAATGGAAACAATATCCAACGAAGTCCATTAAGGGATAGTAACAAACTTATCCATAAAGTAAAGCCGACCAATTTGGTATGTACAAAATCGTATCTTAATAATAATCATCCATATTTGTAAATAGTAATTAAATTATAATATCTTTTTAACAGATCTCAAAACTTCAGCGGCACAGTTTTACAAGTACAAATGTGATGGACAAAGAAAACAGCTATATTTAATTTATAAAATTCCTTTATAATCGATAATGGTTGTATTATTAAACATACATAAAGTTTTTTACAACGTGTGTATTTTTTACATTTACATTTTTTCTACAGTGTTTTACAATAAAATATTTGAAACACGAAATAATTACCACTTTCCTTCTTTTATTTCTCCATTTACTACTATGGAGCATATTTGTTAGTTTAACGTAAAAAGTTATAATCTATATTTTCTTATACAAAATATATCTAATATTGTATCGTACGTTATTTTGCGCATTAAGCATTAAGCATTTGTATTTTTCTAATCAACAGTTTATATACTTTTCTCGATAATCTTGGTACCTTCGAAAAGTCCAATTCTACGCGTTTCAAACGGAGCCTGGTATCAAAAGCTTCTACAAAAATAAGCGTATTTAAATTGTGCCACGTGCAACATATCTTAAAATTTGCTTATGATCTGTTGCGTCAGATCCGTCGATCTGAAAGCAGGCTCAAAAGGGAGCTACTCGGCCGGGAACGAGGATAGCAGCGCTCGGGAATGGCCGATACGTCACGGTCGTTTCTGAAATCACAGACACAGTAACGTACCACACGTAAATCATAGAAAAAATTTTCTTCCAAGACATACTTTTATTTCAATTGAAATTTACAAAAAATACATTATGCTTTAAACTCATATATAATAAATTATCGCTTAATTCTGCGTAATATATCATATCGTATTAAATATTTAGCAAAATATGAAAAAAAAGTATTTATTAAGAATAAAATTGCAAAAATCTTTTTTCTGTGAATATTTATCAATATTTAAAAAAAAAATATGTTTTATTAATTGAATTACTTAAATAAAAAGATGACAAAATTATGTAGTTAAATGACATTGGGTAGAAAAGGATAGAGAAAAGGTGTTATTGGAATAACTGTTAAATGGGTAAAGCAATGCGCAGAAGCCGATTTCTGCAGGGTGCTAAGAAAGACATCGCCATACCTGCACGGACCCGTCCCCGCAAAAAGTGCGCTCCGCGTGTTCCGTACTCCAGCGGCGGTCCGTCCACACTCGCGTGTAGCCGCACCCGGCTTCGCGCTCTTCGCTTTTGTCGAAATAATTTGTGAAAGCAGTTCGTTTGGAAAGTTAATCGGCGATGCAAACGATTTTTTGAGAATTCTCGGAAGTGACAGTGGCAGTGAAGTGAAGTGCGTCACAGTTTCTCCGAGTTCGATCTTTTTGGGCGTTCTGTAGAAACGAGCAGAGGTAGCGCGGCGCGCACAAGAGGCCGCCTCTAGGAAAAGAGCGCGTCTCACGCGTTGCGCTACATCGAAGTTATGCGATGTTCGTGAAACTATCGCGGAACGACATAGGAAATGATGAAAAAATTCGTAACTGATAGACGTGAAAGCGATTTGTAATAAGCGAATCGATGTTGTTGTAGGTGTGCGTGGATTCGCAATGATTTTTGTCTGATCGAACCGGGAGTAAGAAAAGAGGCTGGCGCGCGCCGAGTCTACCTCGGTAAAAGACCGCGTCTCGCAGGTTTGCCGTGTGCTGCGGTAGCTATTGTGCGATACGATTGTCTAAGCTTATCGATATTCTTAAAATTGCAGTACTTGTCATCGCATACGATCGAGGTGATAGAGCGTAGAAAGGTTTAGAGAACGTTTTGTACACAGTGTCAACGCGTACAAAGGTATCGTACAGGGAACGCAACCGGCGACGATATATCCCGCGTGGTACGTATACGCATATACGCGTATAACATATATACACGTAAGCGTGAATACGCGTTGGTGTGGCATACACATAAGGACTGTGGACTCATGAAATCGTGGTGTGTCGTTTGGTCGCGTGTATCGAAGTGGCCTGTCGCGAAGCGCGCTTACAGAGAGAGATCCAATACTGTGGAAAAGTTGTTGGACAGACGGTGAGGGAGAGAGATCAGCGAAAGAGGAGAGGTATCCGTTTTGTTGGACGATTGGCGCGTGGCGAAAACGTTCGACGGTCACTTGGCACGTATGTAGTGCGATTATTCCCCGGTTATACCGTTTCGTCCCCGTGAAGAAGGCATTATTTATGGGTGCATGGATCGGTGGATTTTCACGAGCGAAACAAAAGAGAAAGATAGTAAGCAATTTCGAACCAATACGAAGACAGTTCTCTTTGTTCGGACTGCGATACCTCGATAACGATTTGTTCGAATTTTAAATCGTCAGTGAGGACGATTACCGAAAGGAAGTTACGTACGTAGACACGAAAGTATCCTGACGTCGTTAAAAGTGCGTGTAAAGGGTGTGAAATGCGTCGCGCTGCAGTTCGATGTTCGATCCAGCAGCGGCGGACGACCTGACTTTGTCACATTGCTTCTTCGTCGTCGTCGTGTACACCTCTCTCGGCTTCAGTCCAACAATGGATCAGCGCAGTTGTGGTACGCGATTCGAAATTCTCTCCCGGTAGCGGACATAAGACGGTAGAAAGTAATAATTCGTGAGCTCCGTTTTCTGAGCCTCGTTTAATCGCTTTACTCGGTTGATTAATGCCAAACAGTCAGCGGACATTTCGCGCGTTCCGAATGCGCCATAGATTTTGCACGTTATTGACTTGGTCGATCCGTGCAATCGATAATATTGCATCACGTTAACGAGTTTCATCGGTCGTGTTATTTTTCTTATTTCAATCCGATATGCTTGTACAGTTAAAAAAAAGCGACTAGACAATCCGTATACGTAGAAATATATTGAGATACACGCTTTTATTATAACGTATTGCTTCAACTTGTTTATATGTGTAAGAACGATTCTGCGCTTGATACGAAGCGAAGCGGACTGTTTCCACCGCAAGAATGATCGACATTTTATCTACCCATTGTTTCGAATGGTAATCAAGAACTTTCGATATTTACGCGATAATAAATTGAGATAGGTATACGGTTGCAAGAGTTTCGCTTTCATGTTACGTTCTAAGAAGAGTCATTTCGAAAACATTCGCGGACATTTATGCGAAAGTCAACTAAATGATAAAGTAAGAGCGGATGTATACGCGCAATATATAGAATTTTGCCGGTCGTTATGACATCACGCGCGAATGCATCAAGCACCGTGAAAACGTGCAGAGATCACCGTGAAACGAATTTACATCGGTCCTACGTTCTTTTTAACGATCGTGCGAATAGAAATTGTCAGATATACTATTGCGACAGAGAAGGTTTTATCGACGCGTAATAATGCAGCAACATCGAGTAGAAACGCAAATACTCCATGAGGAGCAAATCCTGGAGGCAATAGATCAGTTGCGTCGACGAAAGGCGCGACCCGACGCTGATCGTATCTGCAACTACTTACTAAGGAAGTTTTCGGTGGATGCACGGGACACCATAGCCGATCTTCATCGGTTAATCGAAGCAGAAAAAGTGATACAGGTCGACTATAAGGGTAACACTAGTTACCGAAATGCTTCGAAATGGTCACGGTTACAGCTGTATAAAAATCGACCAGAGGGTTTCGTCAAAGAAAAATTAAACTCCGGGATGGTAGCGGGTGCCGTGGCAGAACTCGTTGTCGAGGAGCCAGATTACCTTGATCAAGGTGTACCAGCCTACAGATTGATCGAACAGTTGCTCGATGGTGTCTCAAATCCTACTTCTAGACGTATGGTAGAAGATTTTCTTGGAAAAGAAGTAGCAAGTGGTAATTTGACGCGTCTTACTAACGGCAATTACTCGTTGGTGGCGACGTCTGACATGACAACTACCGCTGAGCCAACACATCGAGAATCTTTTACCCTTGAAAATGGAAACGTGCGACGTAAGGAATTACAAACTGTTTCATCAACCACAGGTGGTCTTTATGATTTTGATGAAACAGAAAACCTGACGATTACGGACTCTAGGTCGAATACACCGAGATCCTCGCGTCAGGCAAGCCCCAAATCTGATCCACAGATCAGAAAGGAAGAATGTTTCGAGATAATCGTTGGAAGAAACGAAAATACCGAATCATCGGTAGAACACGATTCTTTGAAGGAACGAGAACCGCAGGAGCCATCGCAAACCTCCGTTGAAGATGTGAAGGAAGACTCAAAAAATACGGATAATCAGACTCATAACCTTAAAAGGTCGTCGAAAGCTGAGCGTAAACAGCGCCTACTAGTTCGAACAGACGATCCTATGGACATAGAGATCAAATTTGAGGACTATCGAAAAGATAATAAAGAAGAAATAAATTCGCAAAAAGAAAAGAGAGAAGAGACTGGACATCTGAGCGAAGAACGAGAGGACGAGGATGCGGGGAGAAGTTCCACTAATCCTTCGCCTACGCCATCCAATACTAATGTTGGAGGCTTTCGTAGTGCTCGTAGAAAGGTATGTATCTTTCTCTATTTTTTAAATATAATTGATTGCTTAAGGTTCTTAATTCGATTTGTATGTGTTGAAAAAATTGAAAATACAATTTCATTCCAGAGAGCAAAAAAAGTATTTGATCCTTCTGATAATAATCTTGTAAAAAGAAAACGTGGGAGACAACCAGGCTCGCAAAATAAATCTTCTATATCTCAAGAGTCGCAAGATTCTTCTAAAACAACTGTTAAGGATGGACCCTGCAGACAATGTAGCCTTTGTGCCAAAGAAAAACAAGAAACTTTAGTTGCTTGTCGTGATTGTACTGTACGAGGTACTACCATATTTGAAAATATGATAAATGTTTTAAATTAATGATTTAATATATTTTCATTTATTTATAGCACATCCAAGTTGTATTTATAGTCCAGAAGAAATGATTCAAAAAGCAGGTAGCAATTGGCAATGTGAACGTTGCAAGAGTTGTACAATATGTTGTGAAACTTCAGACGCTGTAAGTAGATTATAAAAAATATATTAACAACTTTTTCCCTATTGTAATATAGCTTGATTTTACAGGGACCACTTGCAACATGTTTTACTTGTGATGATGCTTACCATTATTATTGCCACACACCACGTGTAATAATTCCTAAATCAAATTCAAAGTGGCAATGCAATGATTGTGTTCAAAAACAATATAAAACAAATATAAACCAGAATATTAATCTGGTTACTAGCAGGCCTGATACGCCATCAAATCCTCCTGTGTTACCCCCAGTTCTAAGTCCTCAAGTTTCTCCTGCCAGAGGATCTTCCGACCAAATGGAAGATGATGGCCCAAGAGACGGTATCGATCCGAATATACCTGACGCTTCTGATTGGACATCTGAACAAGTGTATCAATATTTTGCAAGACTTTTTCCGAAAGAAGCAGAGGTATTCAGACAACAGGTACTTTTCTTCTGTTTCCAAGAAAAACTTGTGTTATCTACTATCTATTATTAAATATTTCATATATTGATATGTATTTCAGGACATTGATGGTCATTCTTTATTATTAATGAAACGATCTGATGTACTGAGTGGCTTAGATTTACTTCTAGGTCCAGCATTAAAAATATATCGACATGTATTAAAATTACAAGTGCGAAGAGATGATCCAAAACTTTATTGGCTGTAAATGCTTTAATTACTTAGGATAATATTTAAACAAAGTTAATTATATTGTACAAATTGATTCCTTTTATATTTAAGAATTAAATATTTTTTTGATTCAGGATACTTTTTTATACTGTACATATTATGGTTATCTTGAATTAAAAAAATAATTCTATATCATAGAAAACTTCAAACTAACGTGAAAAATAATAAAAGAATTTCAAAATAGTTATTTGTTTTTTGTACACAAATTTTTGCATTAAATAGATTAAATGACTTACTATTAATGTAAACCTTCCTTATTACAGTAGAATATACTTATGTTCGATGATTGTAATCAACATTTTAAAAGGTGCTAATCTTCTCACTTGTTACATGTTGAAGTTAACTTCCTGTCTCATAATAAAAATTCTAAAAATTGTTCTGTTTGAATAAAATAGTGCAAGTATGGAGTATAATAAAAAGTACTATTTGCATACCTTATCATTTTTTTTTTTATTTTTGCAGTGTATAATGAGATAATAAATATTAATACAATAAATTAGCACTATCCTATGTAAGGAACATGATACTTTGGTTTGAAATATACTTTTTTATCCTTTAATTATATTAATATTTACAGCATATTGCATCTTATGTAATTAAAATAAACATTTAACTTCAATTTCTGTTACAATTTTCATAACATATTAAAGTTTTGAATATTTCTGACAATTTTTCAAAAATTTATAATTACTTTAGTTTTCGATATCGATATTAAACATTAAAAAAAGTTTCCTCATTTTTTATAGAGCAAATTTTGTAAATCAATTCCTATAATGATATACAAGACACATAAAACTTGCTTATAAACTAGTTCATCAAAAAATTTATAACATTAATGTGTTATCTTAGCATCGTATTTGTAACATTTACACCAGTATATATCAATATTTATTCTGAATAAGACCATGATATATTTTACCATTTTAACGTTACAGTAATGCGAAAAAGATATTGTTCTTTGAAACATAAATATACTAATAATTGTGTAACTATTTCATTGACCCTTTATTTTAAATTACATTAAATTGTTGAACATTGCATATTCAATATTTCATAATAGTCTACTAAAGGATAAAGACATTGTGCCTTTTTTAATTATTTTCAAGTAATGTCTTACATTGGTTACATAATTATACATTAATTTTAGTTTGTTGAGAAAAAATGACATGTATTATCGAAAAGCCCCAAACCATATTTCAATCATTACAATGACATAAGATATCATGTATTTAAATGATACAACATAATATCATACATAATGTTTTAGTTTCCTCAACTATACATTGTACTATATTTGTTTTTATAATTGCAATATTTCACATTTCCTCATGTAAAATAAAAGTTGAGAAAAGATGATAAAATAAATTTATAACTATAATTTTTACAAATACATACCCTTTTACTCCAAAATTCATCTTTATGATTTTAAACTTCACTATATTATAATATAGGATATAAAAGATACAAAAGAATACATGCATACATTAAATATACAAACATCTTGAAACAAGCTAACTGTACTTAAATGTAAAATAAAATTTATCATTATTAAAATGAATAACCAATGTAAGAACAATAAAACAAAACTTCCCAAAAGCAATTGCTTTCGATGATCATACATAAATTTTCTTATATGTATACATTATATTTAACAAAATAATATATTGATACAAATACAAAAGTTTTTAATCCTTACTCAATTACTAATAAAGTACATAATTTGCAGTCTTATACATGTGCATATACCTTTTTACTTTGCAAGTTTTATTTCAATACTGATTTCAGTTACTTTATCTATTGGGAAAAGAAGAATAATAAGATCTGTTATTATAGAAAACAATGTTATTCTGTACAAAATAATTTTATCATATATCACCATTTATTCAATCATAAATTTTCCCCACAAAATATTTTATTACCTATTTTATAATTTATTTTGATTTTAATTTTTATATGTATGTTTCAAAATCTCAATTAACTTTTTAAAGTCTTATTTTTATACACATATATTCTTAGAAGATTATCTTTCGTCTACGAATAATTTTGTTGAAAATTGAAAGTGCAGATACTTCTTAATAATTGTAGTATTCACAACAATCTATGATACATAATATAAACAATTTATTGAAAACAACGTTATCATACTGAAATTTCAACGACCTTCAAAATTATTGAAAAAATTATAAAGGTCCTAGCTAAACTTTGATATTAATTTCTGCAGGATCTACGCTATCAAAATATTTTGGTGGAGGCTGTTTATGAAATGGTGCTTCGTGTACATATAATGTAGCTGTTGGAGAAATATCAGATTTTTCAATAAGTATTTCTTTAAATGGATCAGTAGGCTTTTCTGGATATAAACATAACCAAAATGCAGACAATGCTGCTGCTGCAATAGCAGAAGCTAAAAGCCAATGTGGTAGTCCAATATGTTTCGAGGCACATTGAAGCCAATCAGATCCAGGTACTGAAGCTGATTGGTCATTTTCTCCAGAGTAGTCTGATGGTACACCATAATCCACTGTCTATCATATCATGATCAATCAGATTTATATGACTTATAATAAATAAATATATTCTACATAAAGTAAAATTTCCAAACAGGATAAATATCAAAAACATGATATATATTATGATTAAAATAAAATAAATTTAAAAAATAGAAATATTAAATTAACAAGAAACTTTTGTTTCATTGAATTATATATATATTTTGTTTCATTGATATATTCAATAAATGATTAAAATTGTATCATTTAAATTTTTATTATAAAATACACAGTTAAAAACTTACCCCAGCATCTAATGGAACAGTCTTAATATATGTTTGTGGCAATTTAAATCCATTAAAATCCCACCATCCTGGAAAAAGTTCCTTTCGCAAACCTGGATCACTCAAAATATCATTTTCAGGTATATCAGGTGACATTACAAGTAAGTTGGAATCTACACCTTCCTCTATATAGACAGCAACAGAAAATAGTGATAACAAATCTGAAACACGTTGTTTGGCCATGAAATCACAACCAGTGCTACATGCATAGCGATCTTGAGGAGTTGTATATGCTTCTGTACATGCTGCAACAAAATGAAGAAATATTCTATTTAGAAATTTATTAGTTACAATAATCCTATGTCATTTTTTAGAAAGTAATTTATATTATAAAAAATATTTTTAATTGGCATGCAAAAATAATCTTTTAAATTAATAATTATATGAAATATTATACTATATATTTTATTCTATAATTAAAATTAGATTTAGTTTTAATGTAAATGCTATTATAATCATTATATGCTTTACATACAAGCTTCACAGGCATCCCTAGTACCATTTAAGCTGTTTGGTTCTAATCCATAATGTAAATCCACTAAATTGAAGAATCTACATCCTCGTTGACAGCATGATTTGACATATTTACTCTAGAATTAATGAACGTCATCGTCATCATTAATGTATCAGTTCATAATATGTAACTTATAAACATATATTTCCTGATAACGCGTACATTTGTAAAAGATAATGGTGTTTTTTCGCACAAGTTAATGCACGGATCTTCTCGATTTACAAGACTACAAAACATATCACCACGTACAAGACTTATAATAAATAATAACAGCAACGAAATAATTCCCTTTTCTTTTCTCATCTTAGAGAACTGTTGTGTTCTGTATTCTGTAAAAGAGTATTTAGCTTATCAATCAAAATAATTCGTTAGACGGAGAGACTTCACTGAGAGAAGGTTGATAGCTCCTCGAATAATCGAATAAATATCGATTTAATTATGGTGGGAATGCGTCGCATTGGTCGACATGTTTGTCGTCTATAAGAATCGACCAATATTATTTTTCGAAATTATAAATGCATGTCATCCGCTAATCTGTAACATTTTCTATGCATTAGTAAAATTATGAATAAAAGCTTCATACGAGCTTCATAAAATATTATCCTATGTTAGTAATTTTTTATTAAACCAAAATCGTTCTTTGAAATTTGAAGTTATGATATATTACAAAGATACATTATGATTTCTTTTTTACAAATTTTATTTTTAAGTTCTAGATTAACAGTAGAAAAAGATTACTAAAGATAAAAAGCAGTGTAAACTACATATAGGAAATTAAGACAAATACTGTAATGTTTATCAATGTTGATTTGATTGTTGAGATAAAATGTTGAGATAATTAATAATAAATTATTTTCGATTATTTTATAACTGTTTTGTTTATCTATCAAAAATTCACTAGAAATATTAACATATTAGAAATATTAACATATAACATATAACAAAGATCTTAAGAAAAAAACTAAATGCTATTATTCTTTATTTAATATAGATTCAAGTAAAATTTCTATTTTATAATATTTGAATTGCGATAGCGATATCTCGATAATACAATATAATTCGATACATATCGTGAGCTTATGACGTATGTAACATTTCTAGGATTTGAAGCAATCACGAGGAGCTTCGTGTTTCATCAGCCTTTTATCAGTAGTACTTAATAGTAATTTTCTGATTGATGACACGTGGAGTGTCTAGCTAACTGATCGTAAGTAGACACTGTCGTATGCGAGGTTATCATTTTATATTGAATATAGTAAAAGTACGTGTGTCAAAATTCTTAGAACATTAATATAAATTCTAATTTATATAAGTTTTTAACCTATCATTTTTGTGTTATTTTTAAAAATCTTTAAAAATAATTGAAGTAAGTAATACATTTTTACCTTAGATATAATGGATGAATTCTTTTTGCTTGATAATGTCAATATATATATCAAAAAATTCAAATCTTAATCTTTCGATGGAACTATTAAAAAAAGAAAAAATGGCATTTATTATAACATGAACATGATGTAACTGAAATCAAATTATATATGATTAATGGTAATATGCCAAATCTTATTGTCAATAATATCCTGTTATCTAAAATTCATTTTATTCAATAAAAATTACTATTAATTATGTAATTAATGTAATTAACAAGATGTCAACAGAGACGGGTTTTGCCACAAAAGCTATTCATGCCGGACAAGACCCATTACAATGGAATCATTGGGAAGTAGTACCTCCTATTGTAATGTCCACTACTTTTCGTCAAGATGGACCTGGGCAAACTAAGGTAAATGCTTTTTATTTTAAAACTAAATTAGTTTCAGTTATTAATGTATCTTATAGTATTATAACATAATGAAAATGTGAATACTTACATAAGCTATACATAAATTACATTGTTTAATTTGTAAAATTAATACTAATTATATTATTAAGTAACTATTAATTATAATTGATAAAAATCATAAACAGTTAAATTTTATATTATAAATTATTTTATCATTTATTAATGTTATATGTTATATTAAATTCTAGGGTTATGAATATGGAAGAAGTAACAATCCCACAAGAAATGTTTTACAAACTTGTTTAGCTGCTCTAGAAAATGGAAAATATGCATTAACTTTTGCATCAGGTTTAGGTGCTACAACAGTAGTAACTTCATTATTAAATGCAGGAGATCATATTATATCTTCAGATGATATTTATGGTGGAACTAATCGTTTTTTCCAAAAATGTTTATGCAGGCAAAATAATACAGTTACATTTGTAGATATGTCAGATGTTAATAATGTTATAACCAATATAAAACCTAATACAAAGGTGTGGAGAAATTTTGAAATTTTATTTTTTATAATATTTTAATAAACGAATTTTGATATTGTTTAAGACATATGAATTATACATTTATATTTTTTAGATGGTTTGGTTAGAAACACCAACTAATCCTCTACTAAAGTTAGTTGATATTCAGGCTGTTGTTCAAGCAGTCAAACAAAAAGATGCTGAAATTATTGTAGTAGTAGATAATACTTTCCTAACATGTTATTTCCAGGTGAGTAGTACATTTTATTTACCACTATAACATGATTACATAATTTGTTATATATTTTTTATAGAAACCATTAAACTTTGGAGCAGATATTGTAATATATTCTCTAACAAAGTATATGAATGGACATTCAGATGTTATTATGGGTGCAACAATTACAAATAGAGATGATCTAGCACAAAGACTTGAATTTTTTCAAAATGGTACTTTTGAACTACATCCCTAAATTTTAATTTTAGTTTTAGCTACTTTTCTATATAATTTCCAATTTTTATGTTAGCTATGGGTGTTGTCCCATCTCCTGTAGATTGTTCTTTGGTTAATCGGAGTTTAAAAACTCTGGAAATTAGAATGCTGCAACATATGAAAAATGGATTAGCAGTTGCACAATTTTTAGAATCGCATCCTTGTGTAGAGAAAGTAATCCATCCATGTATGTATCTTTATGAAGTATTAAATTTATAACTTTTATATGTTTTAACATCTCATACAATTTTAGAAAAATGTAACACAATATTCCCTACAATTAGATAGTATGTAACTGATATCATTCATCATCTTGTAAAATGATTTATTTAATTGTAGACCTTCCCTCACATCCACAGCATGAAATTGCTCTTAAACAAACTTCTGGTCATAGTGGAATGGTTTCATTTTATCTAAAAGGTGATTCCAGCAAATTTTTAAAGGCCTTAAAAGTATTTACATTAGCTGAATCACTTGGTGGTTATGAATCTCTTGCTGAATTACCGTGAGTAAATGGTAGTTTATCATCAATACATATAAGTCTATCCACCATTTTTATTGTTTTAATTTTTTGCATAGGTGCGTGATGACTCATGCTTCGGTACCTGAAGGAGCTAGAGCAACATTAGGCATTACTGATAAGTTAATTCGTTTATCTATTGGTCTTGAAACAGAACTAGACCTTTTAGCTGACCTTGATCAAGCTCTTAAAACTAGTATGTAAACATATTAATATGTTGATTGCCGGATGATTTTCTACATAATATTTTACTAAAAAGAAAAATTGTTCAAACACTTTATGGTGCATTTAATATTTTAAACTATAACTATTAAAAATAATAAAAATTTTATGAATAATTTTTTATTTAATTTACATGTAATTAATTTTCATATCAACATAGTGCCAGTAATCATAGCAGTCAATGTGTTAATATAGTAGGAGCCAACTTAACACGTTCACGCCGGCGCGTGAATTCACTGTCTGCTTCGTGGGACGGCGGTGGGTCACATTAGACTGTTCGACACGACCGCAATTTTTCAACTTTGACCTCAATTTATAGCAAAATTACAAAAGCCATACGATTCCTGTTGGGTTCAATGAATTCCGTGGACTTCAACTAATACATTGATATACGATAGTTTGGCAATATCAATTTATATATATCTGTAAATGTTAAGTAAAGCTGACGGGACCAGCTTTGACCCTAATTTTGTACACTTTTTGATTTTTCTCAAAAAGTAGAGGTCTGACGCGAATTCTGACCATCAGCAATTTTGTGAACATTTTTCTATAAGAAACGTTCATAGCGCGAATCAAAAAATTTTTCAATTCCGTACAGGAAAAAAGAATAGTTGTTACGTCGCGTGAGATAGTCCGTGCGACATCCCACGTTTTCTCCTATAAACTTAGAAATATTGTTGACGCAATTGTCCATACGTTCAAAAATACTGTTAAACCTGGTAAAAATATTGTAATTGACGAAAGCATGATTCCGTGGAGAGGACGCCTCATTTTTCGCCAATATACTCCAGGCAAGCGGCATAAGTATGGGATAAAACTTTATAAACTGTGTCAGGTTAGGTTACACCCGTAACATTCATATTTATGCCAGAATAATGAAAACACATGCGCATGATGTAGTAATGACATTGTTAGGTGAATTATTATTTGAAGGCCGCATACTATTTACCGATAGCTTTTATACTAGTGTTCCTTTGGCCGAGACTCTTCTGCAAAGGAACATTTATTTGTGGCATTATAAAAATAAATAAAATATTTCTACCGCCGCAGGCAAGACAGAATCAGAAATGGGATGGTTTTATGAGTTTTCAAGATCGGAATGACGTTAAATTTATAAAACGGACTGACAAAAGGCCAGTATGTATGCTAGCTACTTCAAAAAATCACAGGTGTGTTATTGTTCAGGGGAAAAATAGTAAATTAAAGCCAGACATTGTTTTTTATTATAATGATGCTAAAAAGGAGGTTGATTTATCCGACCAGATGTTATCCTATTATAGTAGTTTGCGTAGAACCATAAAATGGTATAAAAAAATTGTAATAGAATTGTACTAAAAGTATGAACATTTTTAAATTTCGCGAAGAAATTATTTGTCACCTTTTAAATATAGTGAATCCCCACATAGAAGAAATGCCAAATGAAACTGCAGCACTGCCCAAAAAACATTCACATTATCTGCAGTCGTACCAAGGGCCCGCGAGAGAAACGAGACGGTAGTGTAAAGAATGTTATAAACCCATTTCTAGAATAAAAGGTAGAGAGTATGCCGCGAAAAAGCCAAAAAAGTAACAACATATTGTGATCGTTTTAAGGGTAAGCCGGCACTCTGTCTCTTCACTGGTGGAACATGCCGGCATGAACGTGTTAATTTACTATGATAGAAAATTATGATACTATACATGTTATCTTTTGAAATTAATTAATTTTTTGGGAAGGATATATTGCCATTCATATTTTAACATTCCACACTACACTGATGTTCGCATGTTTCATAATGTATATTATTATATGTATACCATTTATTCCAATCATCTATTCTTTGTATGAAAAAATTGTACAACATTGTACAATACCCATTGAATTTAGAGGATTTTAGACAATAGTATATTAATATTTTTAAACTGTGTATAACAAATAATGATACAAAAATAATAGTGATCAAAGAAACTTAAATACAATTATAAATTAAGGAATTTATCATTTTTTACATTTTTTAATAGGATAAAAAATTATTCTTAAGATTTTTTTAATCTGTATTAAATCAGTAATATTTTACATACATATATGTTAATCTGTCAAAAAATAAATTATTCTTTTCTTACAATATACTCATTGTATATGACAAAACTTTTATGATCATGTATATATCTGAATTATTACATGTATTCAGTTAAAGTTGTTTTACTGTAAAATGCATCTAAAGTGTAAAATATACTTTTACTTTACAAAGAGAATTGAAATTATAAATAATTTATCATTGCAGTGAATAAAATACTCTATTATAAAAATTATTACTATATTTGTTTTCATTTTTCATTATGTAATTAACGTAAATGCGTTAATTATTTTTATTACATATTAAATTTTTATAATTTTAATAATTAATATTATTGTAAATTAACTTTAGAATTGTATCGTAACTTTGCTTTGTTTAGTTTATCATATTCTTGTGCTCGATTATACAATAACACTCCTATTATTACTAAAGATGTTCCCATAGCAGATAAACCAGTTACAGGGTTATTAAATAGTAGAACAGAGAGCCAGATTAAAGATGCTCTCTTTGCTGTATTAACAACACTGCAATGATACAAAATACTGTTAGCAATCAAGTTTCAAAATATCTTATAAATATTTTATTTTAGAATAGCATAAAAAGCACACCTATGTGTCACAGGACTGATGTAATTCATAAGTACATATGCTGTAATACTTTGAAAATGGAAGAACACTCCATTAAGTAGAAATGCTGTGAATAATTTAAAACTCAAAGAATGTTCAAGTGTTGGTAAATCTACAAATAAGATTAATACTGGTATTTGTACCACAATTGATGCTAAACTAGTATAGAATTGCAGTTCTGCAGGCCTGTAATTTCATATTATTAATAAATATAACAAATTTAGTTGAATTCAATATACTTTAAGGTATAAATGGCAGTAAATAAAAGATCTAATATTAATATATATATAATACTTACGTATACCTAAAATTATCACCACTGATTAACATTTTGGAATAAACATTTTGTAAACATTCTGTTACATTTGTAGCCATAGCTGCAATAAACCCTCTAAGGTCAAAACTAATTTCATTTATTGAACATAGAGCTAGACCACACATTAAAGGAATTAAAGATAAATTTACATATAACCCTGTATGTTCCCCTGTAAATAAATATTAATTTAATATTTCGAATAACAAATATTTATATAACTTAAAAATATTTGTAAGTAGAAATGTTTATTAAAAGATTGTGTATTAATAATAGAAAATAAAATATAACTATATATTGATTCTTACCTAATAAATATCTGCTAATAAGGACGGTAAATAGTGGCGCACTACTTTTAATAGTTTCTGTGAAACTCACTGCTACATAATTAAGTGATACTAGCCCTAGTACTACAGTTGTAAACCTTGTACATCCAACCAATATCATATGCTTATAAAAACCTGCTGGTCTCATTAATCTGGGACGTGTTTTGTACATTCCACATGGAAAATACATTTGAATAAATCCACAAACCGTGGTCATTAACATTTGACAAGCACCTATTTAAATAAATTAACACTTAATATTCAAGGCAAAAATTGTTAACATTTCAAGTCTACAATTTTAAATATGAAATAGAAAAGAAAGTTTATATCAATTTAGATATTAATTTACCCAAAATTGTAGGATTGCCTTCCATATATGATAATATGTATTTATTCAAGAATAAAGTACATCCACTAATGAGATACCATAATACTAGAAATAACATAGCTCTGGGATAGAATGAACCACCCATAGTTTCACTTGTTACAATCGTTTCTTCGTGTTTCTTAATATTTTCTTCGTATGATTTAGTTTCACCATCATGTATTAATTGTTGTTCTGTGTCACGAGGTGTTAACGCGTAATTTATACGAACAGAATGATTTTCCATTACATACAGTTTCTTTTCAAGTGAAATGTTTATAACATTACATACAACTTTGCTTCTGAGATCACATTTTTCACATGTCACATTCGTATGATATTGACATTCATATGTTTCATTCAAGGATTAAAGAGGTTATATTCTTAGAGACTTTTACATTTATAACAAAAATCTTAATTTTAATGCATTATGCAACATGAAAAGCTTTTGGTATTAACATTGATACACAATTTTTACTTAAGTACACATGAGTAATAATAGTTCTTTTATAATCATTGTATTATTATAAAATAGTATATATTTGTAGTTATACCAAATTCGTATGTTCACCATACGATCATTTCTACTTAACACTTCAGAAACTAATTGCAGTTGAAATAGAAATTTCTACTTATTTTATATTAATATAAATTAACGTGAATAATATGAAATAAGCATAACATAATTAAAATTATATACTGTGTGAAATTATAAGCTAAAAACTGTTCATATTTGTAATAAAGATAATATTACAGTAATTTAAATGATAGCTTTATTACAAAAATTATATACATTTTACAATTTTTTAAATTAAAACTAATATTAACTGTTTTGTACTAATCTTATATTACAATTCAGTGGATAATTTTTCTTTAAGTGAACTTGTCTGTGTAATTTTTTCAAAACAAAACTTTCTAAAAAAATCTCTATGTGCTAATAATGCAACATTTCTTCCGCCTATTGCACTCATTTCCATTGCACTAGCTATCCATTCAATAGCATTAACATGATAGAGTGCATTATGCAATTTAAATTTTGCTTCATGAATTCTTGTTGAATATTCAGGATATGCCTTCCAAGCAATCTGTTTTATTTCCTGGACCTTAAACATAATAAATTAATTTTATGTTGTGTGTCATATATATCACAGTTTATATAAATATTATAAAGTATTCGTACATTTGAAAACATTTCATTTATAATATTTGACTTTAAAGGTTTATTGCTAAATATTTTCCAAACATTACTATTCTTCATTGAACCTTCTACAGAATTTAACCTTCCCAAAGAACTAACTATCGTTCTGTTAGGATCACAGCTTAAAATATTATCTAATTCTGACTCTAAGCCAAAATAGTGTGGTTTTAAATCTGCTTTCACAAATGTAGCTATAGTTTCATGATACTTCGCAGGACTGAAAAAATCATTGTTTGGAAACCCTTCAAAAGTTATAGGAAATTCTTGATTATGGATAAGTGGAATTGCCAGTATTACAATATCATATGTTGCTTTCATTATATTTGTGCTGTCTGAAATAGAAATCATTCTTTAATCATTATAAAGATATCATTTATTATTTTTACATCATACCTTGATTATGATAATGCACTTCATATAAATTTTGAGTACCATTGTTTAGTATGTTAATAATTTTAATCACATGTGAAGGCATAACATTTACATGTTTATTTCTATATATTAAATGTTCAGGTACCTAGAATATTAGTACAATGATTGACTATGAAATGAAAATATCTTTTTTACAAAATTAACAAAAAAAACAACCTTTTTATTTCCTCCTTTTACAGACCACAAATTAAAACCTGCTCCAGCTAAAGACACAAAACCAACAAAACTATGAACATTTGTGTCTTGCCCATAATTTACTACTAATGTTGTCTTCACAAGTTCATTAATTAATTTTTCTGAATAACCCAGATTCAAAATCTCACTTTTAATAGATTTCTCTAACAACTTTGGAAATTCAGGATTCATAGATAACAAAAGACTACTGATATTCATGAAAACTTCTCCATCATCCTGTAGATGGTATATTTTCTCAAAGTTATTTATTATAGAAGTTACATATCTGTTTAAAATTAGTAAAATCAACTATTACTGTAATATTAAATATATGTGGTGGGATACTTGATATACTTTTTTAAGAATACATATGAGATACCTGTTGAGACTGAATGGCTGAACACCATATCTGTAAATTAATTTAATTAATGATAATATCTTCCAGTTACTCTCTTCAAATATAATTTCATTGCCATTCCAAATACTTGTTCTTTTATCTTTAGATGGTCTGTGTTCTAAACCTAAATCAACAGACGTACATTTTAGATATTTATGAAACTATATCTGTAGAAATGTAAAAATAAGAAAACAAAGTACCGAGTAATTCAACAAAATTTCGCATATATTTATTCTGAGGATGTATGATTGAACCTCCAGCTTCGAATTCATTACCGTCAACTTTTATAGTGGCCAAACGCCCACCGATAATGTTTGCTTCGTATAAATCGATATTAAGATTATTATTAAATAGTTCTGTAAGAAAATGAGAACTTGCTGCGCCACCAATACCACCTCCAATAATTGCTAAAAAAACAAAGTTTTTAATTATTGGGTTGACAACTAAGTGATTGCACTTAGTTGCCAACCCAATATAAGGAAGATTTATACAGTATAAGTGGGAACAATCTATAGGTGATTATTAAACGTGAAAATAACATGCTTCATTGCTTGAAATCAGTTGAAATACATTTGCTTTGTCTCAATTTTCTTATGTTTTAAACGTAAAAATATTACATAAAATTATTTTATATCATTAGTATATTATTTTACTCACCTATATTTGGCTTACACTTTTCATAACAAATCCCTCCTTTAAAAATCAGTATACCTAACAAAATTATACGCCAATCCATGATCTCGATTATTATGTTCATGTCGTACTTTTTTCATAGAAATTTATCTACATATGTATGTATATTAATGATTGACTTTATGTTACATTATTTTTTATTAATGACTAGTATAATAAATATAATTCTAAAATTTAATAAAATTTACACCATTTTCTAATTTAATACTTATATAATCTATAAAATTATGGAGCTTATACTATATACTACATATAAATATGATTTATTATATCTTACAATGTGATTGATATCTAATAAAACATAATACAAATTACAAAATTAATTAAATTATTTTATATAAATCCAGGCATTGTATTTTAAATACAATAAACTATGTACCTACGTTAAATACATACATATAGTGACATTTGAGTTTCACTAGTCAGCAGCCAATAGCTGCAATAATCAAATTTTGTTTCTGTTGAACAGAATATCCATATGTAGTCTGTGTAGTTTTGTTGCCTCCATGATAAAAAGCGCGTGTAATATATTCCTGTACAGTTAACCTTACTCTTGGAAACATTTTTATATTTATTTGTGTGAGTCCTTCGAATTAATAATGGCGAAAAAGGA
>JACXIL010000167.1:5147573-5221905 GCA_014737365.1 Bombus soroeensis
TAAAAAAGACTAATTCTAAAAAGAAAAAAAAGAATTGATACTGTAATATTGCACTCAAAAGTTTGTATTATATTTTAATAATATCACGTTAATAAAATTTTTTTTAACTATTTCATAAACAATATATTTTTATTCTTCATACAGTGTAATATACATACTTTATAAAGACAAGTCTAGAAGAATTAGCAATCTAAAATACATAAAATACACATATATGAACTTTATACATATCTTGTTTAAATTTTATATAATTTATATACTACGCATACATTTTCTTAGAACTACATAGCAACGTGATTTATTTAAAAATGATTTGTATAAAATGCATAATGTTATACACGATTAAATAAACATGTATAATTACTTTGTATAATTACATATCATTGAAGAAAAAAATTACATTATTGCACTTAATATAATTCATAAACAAAGATATAGACAGAAAATATTTGACTCCATTGATAGTAAGATAATATTCTATGTTATAATGTATATATATATATGTATAATATATTATAATGTATTATATAGGCTTAAAATAAAAGTAAATTTATTATCATAGTATATGTCATTTGATAATACTACATAAAGTTATTCATAAATTCTTATCGCATTATAAATTGCGCTGGCACATATTTGTACTTGATTTAGTTACATTAAAGCACACTTTATAGGATACCTTATACATTGCATATTAATGCAAATGCTTGAATGTTTTTATGTATAAACTCTAAGCTCAAATTTAAATTGACTTAAGACGTTAATTAAGAATTATTTAAACAATAACAATCATTCAGGTATGAAAATTCAGGTATAGATTCAAAATTTAAAAATAGCGAGATGGTTATTATAGTTACACATTATACTTTTCTTTTTTCATTTAATATTAAAAAAAACACCTAAAATAAAACATAAAAAAATATTTTATCTACTTATTTGCATATACCACATGATAATGTATTTCAGAACTAGAAGATAAGATATTAAAAACCTTAGAAAAAACACAAATGTATTATGGAATCACATAAGTATAGAAATTGAGGTTGCAATAACATTGGGATAGTTCAATTTAAATTTTACAAATCCAAAATAATTCAGTCTCGACGTCACGATTCCGTAGTATACATACTTAGTTCTTTCGATTTTAGTGAATAATAGCACTTGTAGATCTTTCATATCATTTTTCACATCTTCAGTTGTGTCATTCATTATTTTCATTATATAGAAAATTATATATTTATGTTATATTTATAAATACTGATAACAATCATAAAGGAAAAGAAAACACGTATTCTTTCCAAGATAGTAAAAACCAATTTTTTTTTGTTGATGTTTTTATGAAAATATATGTATCTAAGGATTTTAAAAAACGCATGATTAAAATCTGTATTCTCCACATATATTAAGTACTATAAAAATAGCAAACAATACTTTTACTAATAAATTTTACAAAATCGTACATAACATATAAACGGCCGTTGACCTTTTCTTAATTTAATATTTTTATAAAACAGATTTTAAAAGTATATCATAATAATTCAATGTTTTAAAGATATATAACATTTTTTTTTATAATCAAAATACATATTTCTCGTGGTTTTTGTGTAATAGCTTTTAGAAATACTAATTAATAATATTATTTTTATGCATTTTTTAAGGATATGCTAAACTGATTAAAAATTGATTAGAAATCCTGTGTTACAATTCAAGGATATTTTGTACATATATGGCAGTAGTTTTAGATGTATAAAAAGATTTGTTGATTGATAAGTTTAAGCTGTTATCTAAATATAGCTTATAACTTCAATGTAAGGTACATATTCGTAATCATATATACATACATATATATATTATATAATTACTATTACACTATTATCATATAATATTATATAATGTATGTATAATAGTATATATGTATGTATATGATGATCTTAATTTTATGGACGATATAATGTTGCATAAAAGCATCTATAAAAGTGAAGAAATATTGGGAAGGAAGTTTGTGCTTTAGCATAATACTTATGTGTTCATTGGTACTAATTCATGTGATTGTTGTCCATTTGAACTAGTATTAGATCCAATTTGAGCTAATGCTGACTGACGCCACTTTCCATTCTCTCCATTTAAATTCTTGTCCTCACAGATACAAAGAAACAGTGTATCTATTACAGTCTGTAATAAAACATGAAATGATAAATATATATATGATTTATGTAATCTATTCATATAAACAATCTGTATAATATACCTCATAAAGAGAAATAATACAATGAGCAATAAAAAATGCAAAAACACAGATAACGAAAATTGGTGCTGCATAAAAATGTAATCTGGGATCCTGTTTCATAAATAGCAATCCAACACTCCCCGTTGCAGCAGTGACAAAACATTTACCCAAAAATAGAATAAAATCTCCTATTCCATTAATTACCGCAATTTGTAAAGCATTACTAACAAGAGCTGTAAATGCCTACAAAAGTAGAAGAATGTAAATTATTGTATTTTCTATAGCATTACTTTTATAAATTTCTAGCAGATGAAAATAAAATATAACATACGATTTTAGCTGCATTGCAAAAGTGTGTTCCTTCAATGGCAACTACAGTATATGCGTTATGATTCATATATCGAATAAATTTTTCTAAGCAATAAAAACAGCATATGCAGCATTTTAAACCACACTGTGCACATGGAGATGTTTCTTTGCTTTTTTCGAATCTGTGGAATATTTATATTACAAATTTTTATATTTTATACATCTTATAGACTCATCTATGTTTATTAGTAAAACATACTTAGCATAAAGGTATGTCAAGATCAAACGAGGTAACTTAAAAAGTGTTATTAAAAATGAACCACAAGCTACAGAACCTAAGTGATAACTAACTAAATTTCCCATAGCAGAGCATACTGGGAATGCACTAGCGTCTTTGCCTCTGAAATAATAAATATATATATTATATAAATATGTATATTCTACTTTATTTATATGCACAAGACGATTATTCTTATAATATTACCTAAAATACCAGTGAGCTACAGCTCCTGATATCACCATATCTTGGCAAGAAATAATGAATTCAGACGTCCATATTAATCCTATGATATACACCCACCACATATATTTTACCCAAGTTGGGTCTACATATTCCACAAGTGTGAAAGCTAAAACACTTCAATGGTAGTAACAAGTGCTAAATTAAAAAGGGGACATATTAGATATGTTAGTACAGACTTACTTTTAAATGAGTCAAGAGAAAAATCAAATTTCCTTTCTTCAACATATGCACTTTTTTCTCTAATTAGACTCAAATTTAGAGGATCAAATATATGATTTTTATACATTTGTACAGATTTTGTTCCAGGATAATCTATAATTTTTGCATTGTTATATAAATATTACTTCTATTTTGAGATTATGCAACACAGACAAATTAAAATACTTACTGGCTGTTGCAAGGCAAAGAATTACAGTTACCCAAAATGCAAAAAATAATATCAGAGCAGTAAATGTTAATAAGGGTTGAAAAAATAAACCTGGTAATTCTGCCAAACATTTAGCACTTTCTTTGAATAATGCTGTCATAAATCCAATACGTTTACTTAATATGCTTAAAAGTAATAACAAAATGACCTAAAATATATGAAAATTTATGAGAGAAACAAATGTTTTAATGAATCAAAAAAGTAATATTTAATGATAGTTACTTACAGTTATTATTGTTGCAATAATAGAAAAGGCTAAAAACGCTCTTTCATTTCTAACAGATTCTTCTAAAAGCTGATTTGGATTAGTTTTATCCAAAGTTCTTTTAATCTCTATATATGTCCACCATAATAATATACTTCCAGCTATACAATCAAATATATGAATTATATTCTATTGAATAACAGTTTAAATAATCATATTTTTTAACATTTTTTTGTATTTCAATAATTTACCTATAGTAGTTACACTGACAAGAATCATCACAATCCATGTTACAATACTTGCTAATAAATGAAATATGGCAATCATAAAGAGAGATAAAACTGAAATGAAACATTTCATTTAATTATTTTTATAGAACATATAGAATTAACAATGAATATGATAAATCTCATACCAAAAGCTAAGAAGGATAAAGACAAAATCTCTCTCCATGTTTTATACAAATCTCCTAAAATTTGTTCAATAATATCCCAAGAATTAATAAGGCCATATAAATTTGCAATTATAGTTTCTCCCACATCTTTAATAGCTTTAGGAATACAACGATTAAGAACTGGTATACTATTATACACTGGTAACCCAGGACAAGAACCAGTTTTATTTTTTCTATTTCCATTACTACAAGCACTTAGATCATTTCCTGGCTTGTCATGACAAAGTTGAGATCCTGTTTCTTCATAAAATTTACATATATCATTCATTGTTGTCATAGTTCGATCTGGACACTTCTTTACACAAATTTTTAAGGATTGTGTAACATTATATATATCCAAAAAGAATAGGAATCTAAAATAATCAATTTCATGAAACTTTATATTCTTTTGCTTATATTTTATTTATAAAAATGATAATTTTTATATTAATACTAACGGTTTATCACTAGTATCTTGTCCAGATAATTCCATACTACCAAATTTTGGGTTATTTTTCATACCACAAGTGTTTCCAAAGCTATCATATCCATTAATAAGTCGTAAAGGGTTACCATAAACAAGAGCAAAAGCTGCTATTAAGATCTGTAATATAATATCACCATTAACAAATAGTACATTTATATACAAAAATTATACATATTGTTATGTAAAAGATGTTTAATAGCATTTTTAACTCCATATACTTTTTAAGATAAAATTTAATGATAAATTCATTTACATACCATAAGAAACCAAAATACTATAAAGCAACAAAGCCAGAAAATATCTGTGCATCCGCGCACACGTGTCGGCTCAGGCCGTTGTTCATCATCCTCATCTCCTGAGCAGCAAGACATCTTTTATAAAACTTATTGTTACAAATAAATTGTTACAAATTACAAAATAAGGTACTTAAATACTATGTTAAAAACACTTGAGTTGTCTTCGATTTCAGAACTACTCCCTCCATTGGATTACCTTGAAGTTGTCTTCAGTTATGAACACATTATAATGTAAAGTAACAATTTTGTTTAATCATATTTTTTACATAATTTTACATTATTTAAAATAATTTCAAAAAAGAGTAAAATTATTAAATTAATCCAGTTTATATTGATTAACATTAGCCAAAATGCAATGATAAACATAAAGATGCAGGGTACTTTGTTTCAATATACGAGTTTGCATTTTGTGTGAAGTAGATTGTCGTCTCCAAGGTAACAACAAAATACTACGTCACATGGATTACTACAATGGAGATTGTAGCAACAGCTTATTTCTTCATTCATACATATATGATGTGGACTAAGTAGATTCAGTGCGAGACGTTACATAGTCCAATAATAAAAAATTCAACTTTTTAATTGTTAGGTGTAAGCATTTTATTCTCAGTAAATTAAAGCATTTATCAATAAATATGATAATTGATATTATAATCCATTACCTAGAATTAGAAATATAACCTACATAATTAGGTAAGTACCGCCTTACCGACATATAATTTTGAAATTAAAATATACCTTACAATAAAATATATAGAACGTCGAATCAATCAAATTAAACCATACTTTCGTTACTGATTGTTTGTTTAATTTTTGAGATAATAACTAATGTACTATTTCTTTGATCTTATGTTTCCTAAAATTAATGATTGTATAGTAGATGATTAGGTTTCTAAATTTTTATAATTATAGTGATGGAGGAAGATGGTAGTAAAAGAATGAGAGGCAGAACTCGTGGTAGAGCACGTGGCAGAACACGAGGGAGAGCTAGAGGAAGGTCTAAGAAACAAGTAAAGGTAAATTTGAGTGTTCTTTTGGTTTTAAATTTTCGATTAATTTATTTCTTTATTTTTTTAATGTCTATCCTACTTAGTTGATGTTATTATTTCATTGTATATATATTTCAAATAGGTCATTGAAAGTGATGAAGAAGATACTCCTCAACAAGTAGAAGAAGCTCCAACAGAAGTTGTTGGAACAGAATTAGAAGAACATGAAGCTCCACCAACACAGCAGCTTCCTTTGGAGCAACAGTTTGACTTGGAAGCTGATATATCACAATTGGAAGCTCCAACTTTTACAACTATCAATAGAGGACCGCCTGAACCAATGCTACGTTTAAGATGGGATCACAGAGTAAATCTCATTGGAGAAAAAGTGTTAAATCCTATGATACATTGTTGTGATAAGTGTTTGAAACCAATACTTATTTATGGACGCATGGTGAGAGTTTCTTTTATAAGGAAAAGATATTAAAATAAATATATATTTATATACATATAAATCAAACCTAATAAATTTTTAATAGTTAATATCTAAGTCACAGAAGCTTAAAAAATAAGCATAGTATATTTTTAGAATAGACTAAACCATTGTAAAATCAACTGACTTAAGTGCCATAGTTATATTTCTTAATTTAATATTCATAAATTTTTATGCTTATATTTTTGTTTCAGATACCTTGCAAACATGTATTTTGCTTATCTTGTGCGAAAAGGGAAGATAAAGTTTGTCCTCGTTGTATGGAAAAGGTTTCTAGAGTGGAACAAACTGGCTTGGGTACTGTGTTTATGTGTACACATGGAGGAACTAGATATGGAAATGCAGGTTGTAGAAGAACATACCTTAGTCAAAGAGACTTGCAGGTAATTTCTCTTTATTTTTCAATTTTCCAATTTTTATTAATTTATTTTGATCATATAGATGTATCAATTTGTACATAGGCTCATATAAATCACCGACATATATCAGCTCCACCACAGCAAGTTCAAGGAATGCAAGTTGATCCTCCTCAATATGTGCATTCTAAATCAGAGATAGAATCTCAATTAACAAAAGTTTCGTCGGTTGCTATGCAGAATACCCGCATAAAATCAGTGCAATCACATATGGTTCAACCAATAATGGGAAACGATCCTAGAGTGAATTCAATGGTCAATCAAACTCCAGTGGAGCATAGACAACAACATAGACCACAGGCATTAATATCAATGCAGAATTATTCTCAAAATCCTGCACCTCCACCCCCAAATAATGCTCCATTAAGAACAAATCTTATAACTGTACCTATTCAAGATACAGCTATAACAACGCATGACATACACACGCAACAAAGTCATCATTATTATCCTCCTCCACCTCCACAAGTTAATTATGGAGGATATAATGTACCACCACCTGTTTCTCAAACACAATATTATCCGCAACCACAGCATCCTGCTCAAGTATCTTATGTGCCACCACCACCACAACAACAACAGCAGTATGTATCTTCTACACCAACTTCAATAAGGCCATCTCCAACAGGGTATATACAAGATCCATCATATGGTCCACCACCTCCACAACAACAAGCTCCGCCACCACAAACACAATGGTCACAGCATCAACAACAATTTTATAGGTAAAGAAAGTATATGTCTTTGTTGTAAAGAATTGTATGATATAAATTGTGATAAAATTATTATGACAATTAAAAATAGTTCTAAATATGTTTCTTGAAAATTTGCTGCTGCCATTAGAAAATATTTGGAATACTTTATATTTTTCAAGAACTATAATTGCAACATTCAATGACGAAGATTATATATTATAATAACAATAAAGTTCTTTTCATCCTATAGATATATTTATTTATTTCCCGCTTCTAAACTTATAGTTTGAGAAAGAGGATTTGTAACAAAGTATGAGATACTTTTTTTATGTAATATGAAAACATTTTATACTTATTACTTATATACAATTAACAAATTAGGAGTAATGTAAACTAAATAATAAGATATTAATATTTCAAATAAGTATTTCTATTATGTATTGAATATCTAGTGTTAATTGTTATAATTTTATCCTACAAGCAGTTAGGAAAATAGGAAATATGTATTTTTTTAGTAAAATTTAATATTGTACAGACTGTAACGATTTTAACATATGTACAAAACTCATTATATATAACATGTACATATATATAATGTGTAATTATTATATTAGACTCTTATAATGTATTTAATGAAATTAACAAATATTCATTTATTCATACACTCCATTCTGGCCTTTCGCTTTTTAATTCTAGTAATATTTATAATAAATATTAATTGACTAAAAATCTTATAATAAAAGTACTTAAAAATCTTTTTATCAGTAATCTTTAAGTGGAAGGCCAAAATATGAATAACATACATTCTTAAGGGATAGTTTTGAACCATACATGAAAATAGTTTTTAATCTTACTCCGTCACACATGTATTAATGTATCTATTTATGTATAATTACTGCATCATTATAGTGTCTTGATCCCTTCACGTTTTACATCACTCCTTGTATTTACAACCTATTGATATATCAAATATTATCCACATTGCTATACATTTATACGAACTACTTTCCATTCACCTTTTCATACATATATATTTTTAAACAATTACCTTTAAACTATAATAATCAATATTTAACAATTGTTTAAAAATATCAATAGATAGCAAAAAAAGTTGCAACATGTGTTTGTGGCACAATAATTGATTGTTGCATTGTTTTAAGTAAAGAAAGAATGTTACATGTGAAAATATAAATCAGATATAAAATGAAAATAATGTGTGTGTTACAATGTAATTAAATGAATACATTTTAAATACCTGTACCTAATAAGCAGTAAGAATAATGTTAACTATGTTTGAGCTATATAGGACAAGATTAACAGAATAAATTAATAAAATACACAATGAACATAAATAATATAAATTTATGTGTATACAAGCAATACATGCGTATTAATCAAAATATACATGTATTTTATAATTTAGATAAAATCTTTAATATACCTATATTAGGTATTTAGGTACAGATATAAATATAATTATTGTTTGAAGTAATATGAAAATAATTTGTTGAAGTTAAACTTGTTCTCTGTGTCCTAAAATAATTGTCTTAAAATCTACAGAAATAATGCATTTGATACTCATCTCTTGTAAAATGAATCATTTTTCATGATGTAAAAAGTTAGCATTTCGTCCTACAATTTTTGTTAAAGTATGACTTTAAAATAAGCTAAAAATGTTTGTGTTTTATAATCGTCATCTCATTTTAACATGTATATGTATTGTACATTAACATTTTACACTATACAGAATATTTAATTGTAATCCTGATTGTATAAAATATTTTTTAAAACATGTTGGTAAAGTAATAATCTTTTCCAAATTTAAATCTGTCCCTAGTAAAATTATTTTACATTACACTGGAAGCCAGTCTATTTTCATTCATTGTTATTAGTAATGTATCTTTATCTTCCAGCTATTACTGAATAATATTAACGACGGAACATTGCTGCACTTATACAGTATTTCAGGACCTTCAACATGTTTTTTAAAAAAATTTAATTATTTATCTTTTACCGACAATATTCAGTTACATAAATAGAGTTTATAATTTCTTAGTAACAAAGAACGCGATTTTCTTGGAAAATATCATCACAAACTAGAAAGATCGGCTTTCCTATATTTCTTGTTAAGAATCTTCTAAAGACTATATAATGTACAATCTGCAATATGGCATTATGGTTAATATATATAAATTTATTTACCGTATAAAATGCCATTTTGTATGTGGTAATATCAAAGAACAAATCAACTCGGCGTTTATATGTTTAAAAACAAATTTAAGGTTAGATACACAAATCAATTAAAAGTTATAAACGCCAAGGCACAGCTTGAATATTACATATTGTTCTTTGAATTTACCAATAGACATTAAGAAATAAATGCTTTTTCGATGTGACTGTATAATTACAAATTAGAAAGATCTAAAGGTACTTTCTTTGCTGTTCTTCCTTTTCTTATAATCGTGCTTTGCTTACATATGTATATTACTAAAAATTACTATCTCACGAAACATTGCCATATCATCAATATTGTTGCATATTATTAATATTTTCTTTAGAAGTTTCTTAAAATATTTATACATGTATTTGAAATCAGTCTATTTGATGTGATCACGTATTAGTAGAAGTATGATTATGTATGTTAACACTAACTTGAGGAATGAGAGGAGACGCAAGTGGCTTGGGTGTAGTAGTATCAGGAATTGGGATTGAAACCGCAGGAGGTACTGGAGAATGTTTCTTAGCTCTTTCTTGTTGCCATGGTTTTGCATGATCCTTGCTCAATCTTTCACTCAAGGCTTTTAATGCTATTTGCCTAAAAATTATTATCAGTTATAAACTTACAAATATTATTGTTTCAAAATTAACTTTAAGATTGTTACTGAACTAACTGCTCTTCTTTTTTACTTTATTATATGCACATTTTTTAATAAACGCAAAAGAATGTCAAACCTTCTTCTTTCACTATCATGTGGATCGATACCAGGAAGATTTATAATGAGACCAGGTGGAGCATTGGACATGTCAAATCTCCTAACTACTTTTCTACAAATTCCAACTCGTACAAAAAAGCCATGTACTGTGTTACTCACAACTGCTATTGGTGGTTGTAAGACATTTGGAAAGAAACTATAATCGAATTCATATGCATAAAATTAAGAATATTCTATCTAATTTCATGTTTTTCAATAACATTAAAATAAAATTTACCTTGCAAATGTGAAATTATCTGCCATATCACCACGTGTGCCATTGTTATGTTTTTGATAGAATCTAAGATATATCCATGATATTAATAAACCACTAAGAAACATAGTTGGATGAGTGCCTTCTAATAATCCAAAAAGCCATAATATCACTCCCATAACCCATACCATTAATGGTATATTCCTGTTCGTAATCTTTCCAATTGGTGTTTTAACTAAAATATGATCTGGCATTATTTGTTTTACAGCTACTGCAACACCTATAAACAAAGATAAATAATATTAATTAATTATGTCTCAAGTTAATGCAAGTAATTTTCTTTAATTAATTTCTATATATTTCATGTATTTAATATTATTTAAAACTATAATACTATATTGAAAAGAATATAACAAAATATATTATACATTTATACATATATATGTGTATATATACATATTTTACATGACATGTGTTCAATGACAACAAAAGGCTATTCATAAAGAATATACCTGCGATATATCCAGTTAGTCCATGAATGTGTATATCAAATAGCAGATCTGGATCGTTGGTGCACATATAAAGGAATAAATAAAATAAAGCAGATAATACAGCAACGCCAAAATTAACGATAGCAAAGAAAGTCATCATTTCCATCGCGCCCCATAGTGGTTCGATCAATTTTCCACAAAGACCTACTGTCACAATATCCACGCATACTTCCCAGAAATGTATCTCAAGGAAACAGAAGGTGAATGCAGTCCAAATCCAAAAAACTGGAGGCAGTAGGTAACCTGGTGTCACGCTCAATACACGTACCGTTTCCGTGGAGAAAGAAAGGCAATAGGAAAACAGAACGACTATGCATATGAACTTAACACTAGTACTGGTGTTTCCTAAAAGGGCAGCAAATTGTTGCCTCAGATAGGGGATATTTCTACCCAGGCCCTTTATTGCTGCCATTTCTATTAGGCAGCCCTCTTAACCTCTTTGAATCACGGAGCCACTTGCACTATGACCTGACGTTTGTTGCATGTGAATTAAGCACATTGACTTCCTTCTTCACACGTTTACCAATGTAATATGTATGAATTATAATTTCTCTATTTGATAAATGTAAAAAAGCAAATATATATTTCAAACGTTGCTAATAAGAGTAACTGTGTATTTCTTTATAATAATAATGATATATACTACAATAAATGAAATATACTTGACATTATTACTTGTAAAAGATAATTATATATAATCTTGCATATTAACAGTCTCTAATATTATTTTATAATATTTATGCTTGTGTTTTGTTTTACATCGATTTGTAATTGATGTTTGACATTTTTTAACATATTTTGAAAAATTTATATAGATTGGTTTATATAACAAAAATTGATTATTACAAAGTTCAAAAATAACTATGTGTGAAATTTATTGTGTTCTAAATGATTATTCTGTAAACTTTCATAAATGTTAGAACGTACATTGTACAAGTAATCCAAGAAATTTTAATAGAAGAGGATTTTAATATGTAAATTGTGTATAGTATAATTGAGGATAGTAATATGTAAAAATCATTGCAACATGTGTTTTCAAATACTAACAAGAAGTAGATAACGTTGATTAATAAATGCCTGGAGTTTGTCCACGTTGTAATCGCGAGGTTTACTTCGCAGAAGAGAAATTAGCTCTTGGAAAAGTTTGGCATACGTTTTGTTTCTCTTGTCGTTAGTATCGTAAATTTCTATTAAAGAATTTGGTCTAAGTCAATTAGACTTCCTCTTGTAATGTTTTCTTTCATTATTAGATCATAAGTCCAAGATTATTTAAATTTGACTTTCAATGCTCCATAGGTAATTGTCGAAAATTACTGAATAGTTGTAACGTCGTGACGCATCTCGGTGAATTATTTTGCAAGAATTGTTACGTTCGCCTGTCTTTGTCAACTGCGAATCATGAAATCAAAAAAGTACAGCACTCGCCTGCAACCTTAACAATTTCGGCAAAGGAATCATTAAATTGCCAGTGTTGTGACACAGAAAATTCAATCGGTAACGCGTCACTAAATAGAAATCAACATTATCAATCTGACAAGCATAGACTTCGCGGTGGAGGTAGCGAAGTCGAGGAGACAAACGTTTACTTTAACAAGGAGAAAAAGCATTTCTTAGAAAAGGAGTGTGCAAATCTAGGTATTGTCAATTCAATGACAACGATTTGCGACCCCTCACCCAGTCCTAACGCAATTACTACGTGGTACAATCGTCAACATTCTAAGTTCCGCAGGTTTAAATTTATTCTCGATACATACGTATTTCCGCTTTTCCTGGTCATACTTAGTTTTAACCGAAAATGCCTTGTTAATGATGCTCTTATTAAAACAGTACGTTGTCTCTGGAGTCGCAGAAGAATAACGATATCGCGAAAGATTGTCGATTTGAAGCGCAGAAACAAGAAACAGATCAATCTGAGCCAAAGATTTTGTTTAGTAATAATGAAGTCAACATTACAGAGGCTCAATTAAGGTATATCAAATTTTCTGAATTTTCCTTATTCCTATTCTTCCAGATTTTTGTAAGCTATTTCTGAAGAAATGTTTAGCCCTAAGTGCAAAAATAATTGGATATATTAGACTAGCATTTACGTTGAATTTGTATTTACAACTTTTCACCGGAAATAGCATCCGTCGGTAAGATATCGGTAGTTTCAAATCCTTTAATGGTTGCTTAACAGTCTAGTTGTCACGTTGCGTCATTAATTTCAAATTTTTATTTTTATTTCTGTATTTTTATGTAAAAGCATCAGTGCAGTGACAATTTGTCAAAATAAGGCTTTCTAAGCGTAGATATTTCCAGCATAGACAAAACTCAAGTGACAACTATCAACCGGAATAATAAAATTAACAAATACGACCCCGTGTACGAATTTAGTGACATTAGCGTCATTATTCCGTCAAGACGAAAATTTGCGTATCCGCCGGTACCACCGCCTCGCAGTCCGCTGCCTTCCCGACGACGAGTCTCGTTCCATGACGTCGTCTTCGGAAATATGCGCGAAAACCACCAGAATTGTATCACGAAAATGCAGGATGCTCATCATAGGCTCCGTTACAATAACGATAATAGACAGGAATATAATAATACTTACGATATTTGGCAAGCGGACGATTCGGTTGGTAAAAATGACGGCGGATACGAAAATGTTAACGTAAATCATACCGAAGATAGTGGCAGAATGCATTTTGAAAAAAGCGCATCAGAGTGCGGTGAAGAAGATACGCTAAGCAAATGCAATGACATCGAGAAGAATCGTGGGCAAGATCGTTGCGTCAAAGGCAATTCAGAGTCGCGCACGTATAGAATAATGAACGAAAAAGACGATGCATCGTCGAAAGAAGACACGATGACGTACGCTCATCAAAGTGGCCCGAACTCATCACTTGATGAAAATGAACGAATGCGGGGAGGATGCGGTGGACCGTGCGGACCTCGTCTTAGACCTTCGTGTGGAACAACAAAAGTTGAAACTGCTTGTCTTTGCAGAAGTAAATATATTGAGTTCCAAGCATGGTAGACTCCCGCTTAACCGTTCTTATAGGACTGAATAGTTAGTTAATCCGAAAATATATACCAATTATCACATACACTATAAGATAAACAATTATGTATCTACACTGTCTATTATTTATAAAAGGTATTTCTAGATAATGTGGATAATGGAATATGTCAATTATTTTTATTTTAGTAAAAATGTGATTAAAACGGGACTTGATAACCGGGAATCTATTATAGTACATAAAAACAATTTATTTATAAAGAAAACTAGTCAGAATTGTAATTTTTATGTTTCAGGAGATCCATCAGAACAATGTCGTACAGCTGTAACGTCCTGTACAACTTGTTCATCCAATGTTCAACCAGTTATTGAGAGACGTTGCTGTTGTTCATCATCGCTTGAACGGCCAATTTGCAAGAAACCGATTTTTAGATGTCGTCAACCGTGCACTGTAGAATCTCAAAGTTGTGGTGGAGGTGGATGTTGTGGAGGAGGATGTCGTGGTGGTTGTGGCAAACCTGGACAAACGTGTTTACCTGCGAAATCTTGCGTGGTACCACCTTGTCGACCGTGTTCACCTTGTTCTCCACCACGATCGTGTCCTCCTCAAGTAATTTGTTGTTGTGGTCCAAAAAGTGGAAATTGTTGTGGAAATGGAAGTAGCATATGCTGCTGCCGGTAAGAACATTTCAATATCGTCGCTTTATATTATTTTATGGTGCCTTACTAGTGACATTTCTTTACCTATGAAGGTCAAAAAGTCCAATATGTCGGGTAAGAACCAGAAGGTGTTGTAGTACCGACAGAGCAGAACCCATTGACCTAGGATGTTGCCGACCGAAAACTGCATGCGATTGTTTTGGAGGAGGTCTTGATTGTCAGCGCTGTGGCCGAAAAGTGTATCAAGCTGAAATGCAGGTAATTTTGAATTATTTGATCAATTAATAGTTTTCTATTAATTGACATTGAAACGTGTGAACGTTGCCCGTTCAAGATTGTGTCTGGTATACCGTTCCATAATACGTGCTTCAGCTGCTATTGCTGCAGAAAACCCTTGGAACCGTTAACGTATCAGGAAAATTGTGGGGAAATTTATTGCAAACGTTAGTTATTTTGATCTTTATAATCTTTTTTATTCTTCTTTATAGTTATTAATTAGAGAAACGATCGATTTTATGTTGCTATTTAGAATGTTACGTTCGAAATTTCGGACCTCAAGGATACGGATATGGTGTGGGTCCAGGTACATTACAGACTCCCATGTAGAATTATTATACAAGATTAATAAACCTCATTGATTCAAAACTTTAGCTGTAGATAATTTAAAAATGACAATTTTTAGTTAATAGTTTATAAAGAGTGTGTTTTTCTATAAACATATATATATATATATATATATATATATATATATATATATAATAGCTCCTGATTTTGAACGTATATTGAAAATACACGTTTACACGTGTACTTAGATAAAAAAGCAGGATATATGGTTTAATGAAAGAGTGTCACCTTCGTTCCATTCAAGTTTGAAACGTCTCGAAATTTCCGAAATTATAGTTTTTTTAAAATATGCCTTAGTACTTCAAACGAATATCGCCAAAAAATTCATGCAATAATGAAAATGCTAGTAGACTATCACAAATTATTTACTTATTTGCATATCTTAACATTCTGATATCTAATTAAAAATGAAATATGGTGTACGGATTAATACACGTGAAATTATATAATTTCTATACATGTGTATCCGTGAAAGTCAGTACACGGATGCATGTACAGATATTACGATCCTTATATTTCAATATCCATATACCCATGTACTGAGAAGTACACGGATTAAAACACGAATATGTTAACTATATGTGTACATGTATATTTTAGGTACACGTGAAATCGAGGTCTCTAATATATAATAAATAATAAATAAATAAATAAACAAACAAATAAATATACATATTTATTTATAAATATAATTATAAATATAATTTACAAAACAATTTACAATACCTTACTTCTCTAATATATATCTAAATTACAAGTCAAAATGGATTGCTATGCTGTACAAGGATCCTGAAAAATATTAGGAAAATTGTCACAACCAGTAAGTTTGTAACAATAATAAAAGGATTTAAGTTAATGTAAAATAAAGAATATGAAGATTGCGACCAGAAAGGAAAAGCAGAGGAAAAGAAAGTTAATCGTAAGAGTACTGGCAAAGTTGATGTCTTCCGCTAGAACAAAAGGCGTCAGAGAAAGCACGAATATCCTGAGTTCCATGCAGCTATTTCAAGAATAATACGAGTGTATCCACGGATTGGCGAAAGTATAAAGCAGGATAAGCAGAATGGTTACTTCTTCGTGAAAAATAGAAACACACAAGGAAGATCATACACTTCGCAAAACTGGGAAGACAGAGAAATAAGACGATTTGACGGGTAGTTTTATTGATAAAAATAAAAAAGAGATATGTAGGAAGAAAGCAAGGAACAGAGTTGGATTCTGTAAAAATGCAGAGAACGAAGGAAAAAAGAAAAGATACGAGAGAGAAAGGGAAAAAGAGAATGGGAAAGAGAAAAAGATGAAGGAAGAAAGAGAGTGGTTGGTTTATTGAGTCTCTCCTCTTAGTGGATTGCAGAACGCGGAACGTACGCGGCACTGCTGGCTAGAGGGGCGTTTATATAGCTTTCAAGCGCAGGAGCTTAATCTAATTTCAAATATAAATCTGTTCTCTCTCCCCGTTTTCCTTCTCTTTCTCTTTCCGCCTTCGTTTCCTTCCTTCGACCGACCCCCCATCCATATAGCAGCGTGCTCGCCGGCTTATATTATCCAGCTGGCTACGAATAATCTCTTTCGCTTTACCTATTAACGTTACGAGACACGCCGATTTACTCGACTTTGGTGAATTATTAGCCAGAAAGTGGAACACGCCTCGTCTGTCGCGATAAGCACATATGCAATTTATTAAAATATTTAGTTTTACTTAATGTACAGTTATGAAAACTAATAGATGTATTGACAAAAATTTTAGTCTTCTCTAAGTTTTAGTTTCATTTCATCGAGAATTTATTAATGTTGTAAATATATGATGTTCAAGCAGAAATTTTTAGATATTAAAAATGAACTTTTTATTAATGATATATATTCTAAATGATTAATTTCAGCAATATATACGGAGATAATGACAATGTAATAAGGCAATGTAATAAGACAATGTATACGATAATAAGAAACGAGAGATCTTAGACATCTTCCAAAATTGTTAAAACATTGTTTGCTTATAATGGTAAAGATCACAGTAGTATTCACGTCGAATCGAGAAAGGAGCGTATAGAATTATATGAAAAACGAGCCAAGTATTTTCGCGTTGTAAAGGAAAATTCGCCTAAGGCTGAAGCTTTTTCATACACGATGCAGTAACGTGGATGCACCTGTGGTCAGGAAATCGAGAAAATATCTCCTCGGTTCGGCGATCGGCTCGCTCAGTCTTTTGCGCGCGCCGCTGACTCCGAACGGTATGAAAATCAATTATTTCGTTAATTCGTGCGTTACATTGGCTGTCACGGAACCATCACTGTGAACGACAGCGGCCCAAGGCACTATTTTTCAATTCCCAATGTCGCCCTACCTTTTCGAACGTATTTCCGTCTGATACGTTCGCGTCATTTTGCGGCCTTAACTCCGTGTCCGGGTAAGTAGTAGGTATGTTTTATATTATAAGAGTGAATACTACAGGTATGATCAAGTACAACCATTACGATGAAATCGTCCAACATCGATAGAACTATTGAAACATTCGATAAATATCTTTTAATACACTGCTCTGAATGAATGAACGAATTAATTTTTAGAAATAGAAAATGATTGAGTATCTAATGTATTACAAATTTTAGTTGCCGCTGGATTTTTCTTATTGTATTAAAATATTAGATACATCATTATTACATAGTAAAGGTAAAGCTATTTAATTAGATGATATTTCAGTTGCATTTATTGCAGAAGGTCCAGAATAAATCTATGATAGTTTATGAATTTTATAAACCTGAAATTTTAGATTTTACATTTATGGTATCTGGATGTATCTAGCGAATTTTGAGAGGAGCACGGGAGAATGAACGCGACAATCGAGGGTAGTATCCCATGACGTGGATGTCACGCGAAATTCTGGTACGTTAAAATTAATATCTCCCATTTGTCAATGGCCGATACGTTTTCGTTGTACAATGAAAACTGGCTAAAAAGGGGAGCGTACACAAATGTTAGACCCCAAAATGTTCCCTAAACATTGTCACAACACGGCTAGGTAACTGGTAAGGGTATTCATTCGAATCACATTAAAATGAATTGTACTTGTAACGTGTTATAAATTGGTTATTTAACGCGAAGCAAGTAGGTAGAAACAATCTTTTGCTCTGTCTAACCAACCATAAATTTTCGATCTTATAATAATACAACGGAAGTGTAATAATTTTGGTTTGAAATTGTATTTATTTTGAAAATTCTTTAATGAAACCTCTTGTTCATCGTAAGGTGATAACGAATAAAAATTATAATAAAAAGACGTTTTATTGCTACGAGAAATGAATAATTGCTTGCAGGCCACGGAGGGTAATAGTGATTGTATCCTGCGTATCTAATTGGTGGACATGTGGACGCGACCGTGAAGAATCCCCCGCACGCGTTTCAAATGGATCACAGTTTATTCAATATTCTGATTTAGAAAGGGTTCCAAACCGTACTTTCAACCACGTAAGTGTTTTAGTTCCTATAATAATAATCGCTCACAAATACTAGACCACCATAGATCCATCTGCCAATTGCTGAAACTTTGTATTCAAACGAATGCCATAATTATCAATCTTCATATTCTATTCAGTGGTTTGAACAAAAGACGAGAATTAGAATAAAATTCACATGTTACATCTATAAAATATTAAGAACGGGATGACAAGAAATTCCATTGCATATTTCTACAGGATTTTATGTATGTATATGTTGCAATTAAAATATTTAAAATAAAATGTTTAAGTAGAAATAATACACGTAAGCTATCGAAGGTAATTATCACAAGATTCGTAACCGATTTTAAACTACATAAAAATGGAGAAGAACGTGTTAATAGGTAAATAAACCTATACAAGGTATACGACATTTTACACGTCGTTACCACCTCTTCTTTATAATTCTTCTTAAACTTTCTTAGAATAAATGAAAGTCTTTTCATGAGAATTGGAGTCAAATTAGATAGCATGCACAAGTAGTTAAGGAACAAGTCGGAAGCACGAGACACAGTAATGAAAACGTTAAGAATAACAACGATAGATTCGGCAGGGGATTTTTGTTATGAACGAATGTTAGCCAGGCGCGTGTGTGTAGCGTACACATTTAATTTGCATCGTATAAATCGTGTTTCCGGTCGGGCACGCAATGCAAACATGCGTTACGTTTACGCCCTCGGTCCCTCACCGCATTTTCGATCCACCATTTGGGAGGAACAGAGAGAAAAGGAACACCGTAGAGACGCGCGGGCTTTTGCATGCTGCCACGTATTGTAACCCCGGTAATTTATGATTCGATAAATAAATCAGCCACGTTTTATCCGTTCTCTTTCTTCCTCTCTGTTTCTCTTTCTCTCCCTTTCGATCCCTGGCGCCGATTCCTGCGCACACTTGTAAGATGATATTGGGGGTTACGCCCAGTTTACCATTCGCAGACCTTCCTGGGAGAAGCAACCCCCTTTTTTCCCTCGTTTGTACCTCGAACATTTCAATGGTCGCGTTGTACCTGCGACGATCTGTGAACTAGTGGATCTACCCTTGGTTTTATCGCAACATAGTTGCTTCTTTCGACTATAAGTCAAAATATAATTCCAAGTTAACTCAAAGGTCTGATTCTGACTTTTTATGACTTTGAATGATTTATGAATAGTATAAAGAAGTTTAGAAGGTTTGTGATATATAATATCCTTATGTACAATTCAGTAATGAGGTTTCGTAAAGTAGTGAAATAGCTGGAGCATGAGAGCAAATTGTAAGAAATTGACAAATGAACCGCTAATAATATAAAAAGTTGTAAGATTAACTTTCAAGCAGTATGGTAAATTTTTAGATATTTTTTATGTGTATATGCAAAATGTGGAATAGTCGTGCTGCTCTTGTATGTTTCATGATTGTCCATCGTTAACCGATCATGAATATTCATACCATTATGCATTTGTTTATTGCCCTATGCGTTGGTACACCGTGATGTATGCAAATATTAACAAAACATATTCATTTTATAGTCATCAGCGCGTGCCAAAACGTTATTTGAAAAACATTTTCACTCGTTGCTCTCTGAAATCGATTGGAAAAGACGAGAATAACGTTTATACTTTGATAGCTTGGAATTTTATTAATATGCTAGAGGTACGTAATTAATTGATCAGCTAGAATATCGTGCGTATGCTTGCACTGACAGGCAATTGTGGCGAAGAAGCGATCAAAGGCGCGCGTCTCGCGGGTTCCTCTCACATGAGAACGCTTAATCTTCGTTTAATGAAAATTTAGTCGACGATGTATTCGAAGGTTAATTTCCAAAGCGGCAGACATTTACCGAATTACCTTCAGTAATTAATATCATGCAGACATAAACATGTTGAAGCTCTTAAAAAAAACTAAAATAATCGATTTATCGTTCTTTTGGTATATTTCTAAGTATTCAGTTGAATAAATGAAATACATTTTTAATGTTTGAAATAATTGTGAATAATTTTTTTTTAGATTAACTATTTAATGAACATGTCTATGATACTAAAAATTTGATTTAATCATATTTAAATTATATTTAATTTAGTTATTGATCTTTACGAATTCAAGAGGTTCGATGTCTTATATCTATATTAAGATATCTAATGATATATCTTATAAAAATATATTGCATATCCATTTGCAAGTAAGTTGCTCTTTATTATAAAAGTTTAATCATTTTCGCTAATAAACCAAGGAGAAATTTATACGTTGAGAGAGGCGAACAATAATTAATATATGCACGGTATTAAAATGAAGATTCGATTTGATTGAAATCAACCCGTAAGTAACTTCTTTGGTCCCTAAAAAGTAATACCGCCGTTAATAAAAATTTCTGCTACATTTCACGCGACGTGGTTCGCTTAAGACCGATTCGATTTTGATACCTGCGTTATTCTCTGATCGATTTCTCAGAAAGGAGAAATAAATAGGAGAGTAAAACGGCGGTCCAAAATTTACGAGCTGGCCCGGTGTGTTATGGCTCCCGGTGCGGAATCAGGCCGATTTCCCTTGGCGTTTTTATTATTTTCTGATAGCATGTTTACGAGGAAGGATGAATGGAAGCGTACTTTATGAGACAAGTATGGGTTTTAGATTAGGTATAGGTGACGCTTTTGCAAAATATATATGTTACTGTTTACAGGGCCCAGGAATCATTCGTACGCATTAATTGTCAATTTGTGGCGACCGATCGCTTTTTCTTAAACTATCTGAAAATATCTTAAAAAGATCAAATCTTTTGTTAATTTATTATTCCATAAAATTTGTTTTTCCTTAACATATGCAATAGCAAATTAATTTATTTAACATAAATGGTAGCAACAAATTAAGTCGTTTGTGGTATTACAACTCTTGAATCTGTTAATTTCAATGTTTATTATATTTATGGTACTATCATTAATAGGTACCTATGTATAATTAAATTGATATGTTTATCAAGTTAAGAGCGAGAAAGTTTAAAAGTTACTCTAGCATGATACAAGAATGAAAATAATCGAACCAATTAAGTATAGTCGTTCGATAGCTTCAGTTACCAAAATATTCATCGCTCGATTGAAAATTCCTATATCAATCAACGTGCGATTCTTTTTCAGCAATCCGTTTTTGAATCTGGGTCCCGCGTTTTGAAGCGCGGGGCCAAGGAAAAAATATGGCTACAAGTTATTAGCGGATCGGTTTTCGAAAAACAGGGAACAACTCGCAACCAGTAGCCCATACGTTGTAGCGGTTCTCGAAACAGAGAAAGAGAAACACGGGGGGGGGGAGAGGAAAAAAGGGTTTGGAGCGTAGAGATGGAACCGGGGAGAGGGAAGAAAGAGAAACAAAATAAAATCAGAACGGTGTCATATGCGCCTGCTTGCATGATAAATGTAGCGATTTAAAATCGAAATTTCTCTTTTCGTGTGCACGAGCCCCGACGTTTGACTAATGGTCCCGCATTAACTATTGGAGCATTATAGAACGGCACGTTGAAATTTTGAAAAATACATTCGCCCCGACAAGAGATTAATATTTTGTAGCTTTATCTATGCTTCGTTGGGCCGAGTTCTACGCCCGTGTCGGCCGCGTTAATGATAATGATCGCGGGCATCCATCCAACGTTTTTCTCGCCCTTCTCTCGAGCACCCGAAATTTCCGCCGGGGAAAACAACCTAATTGTGGCGAACAACAAGAAACGAAGGAAGTTCTTGGACTAGAGTGAACTGCGATAATTGTGCCTTGTGATCGTGTTTTGATACGTTTAATAGTTTAAAATTGACTGGTCAATTGAATAACTCTTATCGAAGCGACTTAAATTTAATTTAATTATCAGTTACCACTTATATTATTAATAATACCATAATAAAATCAGTTTCTTTTAAATATTAAAATCGATTATGTACATACTTAAGTAACTACCTTATATGTAATATTTCGCTACAAATTTTTGGAATTTTCGCACTTGATAATATTCTAACTGTCTTTTACACCTAATCTTCGAGATAAAAAAATGGCATATTTAATATTTCGTTTCCAAGTCGAAAAATTTTGCATTTGTCGTTAGCTCATAGAGAAACTCGACAAATCGGCTAAAAGAATATGCAACACGTCCTGTAGTATGAAACGCGTTGAACGTTCCGAAAGGGAACTCTTTCGGGTGCTCGAGCTCTACTCGACGAAAATAGAGAACAGTATCGAAAGGAGACCACCCGTACGAAAACGAGGCCGGGTTGACACCTAGGGCACCTAACCACCCCGTCTATTGTGCATGGATAGGGGTGGACTTGCCCGATGGACTGTGCTTTACCGAGCGTAAAATATCCCCATTCTTTAACCCGTAATGCATGTCGCGTTTTCCGCGCATCACTCCTTTATTCTATACAAAGTATAAAACCATGAAAGGTGAGCTATAGTTGATTCGAAGTCGAAATGAGGGATATATCGTGCTTAAGATGGATTATCATAAGGATCAAAGATTCACGTTTCACGTTTCACGTTTCATGTTTTTTAGTTTTATCTTTGAAATGTAAAATTATAAAACTGTATTTATTTAGAAAAATCACTGGCGTTAAGACACTTTGATCGATATTGTAAAGAAATACGTATGCGGTATTTACGATGAGACATTTCTATTTATCATAGATTTTTTAAACAATAAGTAACATGGGAATTAGATCAACAAAAATGTTCATTATATCTCTTGTATGATGTATTTGTCAGAATACATCGACTGTGACCATAGCGTAATAATAAGAAGGATAAGATAATACCTATAAATCAATCTATGGATGAAAAGAATGCCAAGGTGACTGGAAGAGACACGTTCTCGACCGCAAGTACGTGAAACCGGTAAAGACGGTTTTAATTGAAACACGAAACACAGGGGTGAACATGAACATGAACGTGGCCAATATTAACTTCTGCCTCTCAATAAAAGGATCGGTATCGAGAATAAGGTATGGCGAAGAGGGGAATGAGAAATTAAAAGGGCTGAAAGGTAGTGGTGGAACGCGTGGGAGCAACGAGGTGAAGATACTGAATTCTTTTTCGACGAATATTAAAACGAAAGCGAAACAGAAGTTCCGGTATATCTGGCGATGAGAATCGAAGCGGCAGGTTGGGTGACGGATGAAAAGGGACGGGACGAGGCAGATGGAGGCAGAGCGAAGTACGGATGGAGCCTCCGTGACAGAATGATAATAATCCCTTGAGCGTTTTCTTTCATTTCCCTTTATTATCATATTATTAAAAAAATCTCCGTGAAATGTTATTAAAATCGTTTAAACGTCGCGTGTCATGGGCCACCGCCATTGTCCTTCAATTTAATAATATTAAGCGCGAACTTTCCTGCGAGGGGTTGGAAACGTGGGACGGGTGGACACCCTCTCCCCCGAATTCCAGTCTGCACGGCGATCGTCGTAACGAACCGAGACCCACCACCCTATTATTCCTTTTATTTTTTCGTTATCCACCATTACGCCATTTATCTTTCACCAAGCTGTAGCATCACGACGTTACGCAACGACGGTTTAAGAAACAACAAACGATGAATTTAGTATTCGACGATTTAAACGAATCGAGTTACTGAATCTAGAATGAATTTTGCGGTCACATAGGAGGCAAATAGATTTATCAATCACAAAATGAAGACGCGAATATTTTTTAGTTAGAAGATTAGATTACGAACAAATAATGAATTTTGAGGCCAAACTAAAAATCGCTTTCCTTGGTAAAGATTGTTGGAAAATTTCGATGAACCAGGTGCGTACAGGCTGCCAAATCGCTTGCAGAACAGTTGATTGAACGGTGCAAGGATCTCAAAGAATACTAGCGGCGCAGCGGCAACGAAGTAGAACGAATCAACGTCATTAGTGGCGACCGATTTCTGTACGATGCGCATCGAGGTGCAACAAGCCAGGCCAGTTGCACATTTATTTCAGACCTAATGACAAATAGATCCTGCCTTTTTGACGTCTGCAGGATTGTTTCGCATACGTAGAATGTATCGCTATTTATATCATATTATCTTTGGAATGCAAATGCTAAATGTTTCTGGTATCTATAGATCAAAATTTACAATGAAATTGTAATAAAGGTACAAGATCCTTTTGCACAATAATTTATTAACTATTCTTGTAAACGAAGAAGGAGAATAAAATGCAACGAAATTGAAGATGAAGTAAAAAAGAGACGCTTCGAGAGTCGAGTGCAGATGGAAAGAAGAAGGTAGAAAGAAAGGACGAATTAAAAAATCAGAGATATATATATATTAAAAAAGGAAGCTGTGGCTGAGTTCAGCTAAATGGCCGAGGCAAGGACCGAAATGTTTCGGGTAGAATGGACTGACGCAACGAAACGAAAGTGGATGACAGATCGTCTCTCTGTTCCGCGAATAGGCATGCGATGATGGATTATGGAGAAGCGACGTACGCCGTTGATTTGTACCTATAGGCACATCGCACCTTTACGTTCGTTCTCTCTGCTGACATTCCTGCAATTGTCCTCAATGGGGTAGTCGGTTTTTTCATGGCTCCGCCTTTAAATGCTTCGCAAATGATCGCCCAATTTTATGGGAAGCTTTTCTCTCCATTCGCGGCACGATCTGTCATACTTCCGCTAACATGCATTTCCCCTTCTTCTTATTTATAAAATTAAATTTTATTCCAAGTTCGATAATTTTTAACGAAATAATTGGACAATTTTAGAAAACTTTAAATAAACGCCTAACGCAAGTTATTCGTGATATATGTACTTTCTGAGATGTTAAGAGCGTCGTCACACGAACACGAGACACAGCCGGGTAGAATAGTCGACGACCGGGAAGAAATAATAAACGATTGTGAAATCGACAAGTCACGTCCCGTCGCACGATCCACGATCACTTTCACAGCGTGATCCTCCCGATCTCCGGATGAATCGAAGGGCCCATCGTGTGTAAGGGGTGCGTGCCTTCGATAAAGGGACGTTATTTTATGCCTCTCTATCCATTCCACTCTGTCTATACCTCTCTCCCTGAAACCCAACAATTAGTCGCCTGCTTATGTCCGTGATTAATGGACATCTACGAGTGCAGCAGGCGTGTTCCAATAGCGGATGAAGAAGAGATGAAGAGAGACAGAGATGAGAGAATTGAGAAAGAGGTAGAGCGATAGAGTTAGTTGCGAATAATGATAATATTCCATTAGATGCTATTATATTCATCACGGGACTTCATGCGTGTGCTTCTTGCGCAAATGTATACCCCTTTTATAGCCATATATTTCTTTGAAAAATCTTCTCCTTTTTTTTCTCTTTTAGTTAAGGTTCCGTTAAAGTTAAGTTTTATTTCTAGTTAAAAGAGAAATTGGTAAAATTTGTTTATCGAAAAATCGTAATAAAATTCTCTTGTAGCAGATGGTCATATCGAAAACGTTTCGATAACAAACTACATTCGTCGTGGCTCTTTTGTAGCAATTTGTTGTATAACTTTGGAGACAAGTGGGAATCGGTGGAAAGGCAAATACGCGTCTGCAATTGCATGCATATGCACGAGACGAGTAGACTAACCAACCAGCCATCCAGGCCGTCACGATTACAAAGAGCACGTCATGAGCTCTGACACTATTGCTATTCTAAGCAAACACATACTGAACAGTCTTTTACCTTTTCTTTTTTTTTCTTTCGTTGCAGCTCTCTTGCATTTACACAGCAAACACACATGTAAGGATAATATTTTGAATGTATAATGAACGGCGCAGCGCATCGCGAGCTGGCACGGCAAACCCTGCAAAAAATCAAGCAAGAATGATATTTGCGCGAAGATTCAGTTGGTTTCATGCAGCACAAGTACAGGTATATTTCTCTGTTTCTGATTTCCCTCTCCTCTAAAATGTGCTTTTCTGATGAGAAATAAATTAACTTTAACAATGAAAGGAAGGCTTTGTTGCGCGGAACAAGTAACGAAATGTTAAATTATTTAAGTAAATTATACTATTTAGGATAGGAACGAAGAAGAAAGTTGGAGCAGAATTTAAATAAATATAATCGAAAATAATAGCGTAATAATATCGAACAATATTTTTCCGCTTACAATATTCTCAGTAGTAGACGCGTTAGGATGAAGTTCTTCCGGAGAATTGTATGAACAGAAAATTGCTTTTTACGTACGTGTTTCTCTGGCTCTTCGTGGTAGAATAGCAATTAATTCTATACCAGCGAAAGTGAAGTATAAAATCAGCAAGAGACGAAAGATATTATGAAATAAATTAGAGATAATAATGGGAAATTCGCAGTATAACGCGTTACGATCGTCGAAACGCTACATCGCAGATTTATTGAAGACATTTAGTTTCTAATAACTTTACTCTTTTAATCGAGGTATTTATTAGAGAATACGCATAAGATATAAAAATAATTATGTACTTTTTTCGTTAATTACCAATCTTTTATTACAGATAATTTTTTTAAAGAAAGTATCAGTTTTCCTCGTTTGAAATACATCATGGAAGAACGTAAATCACGCGGAGCCGACAACTCTATGACAGCTACTTAAAGCTTGCGGTTTCCCATAGGACTATTTGGTCAGATTAGACCCGGTAAGTGTGTTCTAATCCTGTTAAAATGTTTGCCAACAGGGAGGTTTGGGAGCACATTCGAATTGTGCTCCTCTTACACCGATCTACACGATGTTCGTTTATATTTGCACAGCTTGGTCAAACATTGGAGTGTGCCTTTTAGTAACCCCGACGCCTCTGGCAAAAAGAGGGCACACCGTTATGGGGATTATACTAAACGTGCATTCGATGGAATCTATTGTAATCAAGAACTTTTCTGATCGCTAACAACTTTCAATGAAATCTATATTCGTAATTTTGATAACATTTGAACTTTCCAATTCTGTGAATTTATTGTCCAATTATAAATTTTCTCGAACACAAATTTATATCTGAGAAACACTGCAGTATAAACAGAGATAATTATTAATAATGTTCAGAATAGCGTAATACGATGAAATTATGATATAGTTGAATTATTATTTTCTAATTACAAATTTTATCGCATAAAAACTTTACAACGAAGAAACACGATGATAGAAACGAAGATAGTCCTTAACAGAGTTCCGAATAATTTTCCAAAATAATATTGTAGTACAGTCAAATTATCGTGCAAGCTACTAGTAAATAGCTTTATGTATAACACAGAAAAGCAAACTATTGGCAACATTTGGGGTTGCTTATCGAAAAACACTATCGCAGACAAATCTATGTATAATGTACCTCCCTTTATTCCGACTAAAATCGAAAATACGGGAAATATTAGGCGCTAATTTATACATCAATTTATACATCATAAAGCGCGAGAACGTGCGCGACAGACGTAACAACGAGCAATGTGTCATAATAAAATCCTCGACTTCGTGTCAGGACGTAAGGCGACTGGCATTATGCCGATTCTATTATATGCCATATTATTGTCGGTCGCCCCGAAGAAAATGACTGATGACAGAGAAACTTTTCGTACAAAGCCGAATGGACGTTGGCAACCGTGTGTCGCTCTTTCGTATACGGGAATCATCGGACGACAGAGACAGAGAAGGGAAGAAAAAAAAAAGAAGAGGAATCGTTTCGACCGGTGTGAAAGGAGAATTGAAAAGGGAAAAAGCAGAAGTGGGCGGCATAATTCGATCGTTTTCCAAAAATGTGGAAAAAACGCAGGGGTTACAAGCGGTAGGCATGCGCGAGCTCGATTTTTTCATCCATTTTTTTTTCATTTCTTTTTTCTCCTCTCCTTTTCAGGAAAAATGGGGTAAACGTTGCTCACACCCAGTCGAGCTCATTGTCGTTGACCTGACTCCACCGCCATTATTAGCCGTTCTATCTATGAACGCAGGATATCCCGCAAATATACCGGACTAACCAAGTCCTGTTACAAATGGTCTAACGACTATCGAAAGTAAGTCCATAGAAATACATTGAACTGTGTATCATTATAATTTTAATAGATTTGTGATTTTTATAACTTCTTTTAATTGCACTTTTGGCAAGATTAATATTAGGAAGATTAATATAGTATAGGAGATTAACGTTATGAATTTTATTTATTGGATTGCAAGTAGTTTAATATGAAACATATGAAGGGGGTGGAAATCGATTGCAATAGCTATACGAATAAATGTATCGATGTATATAATTGAATAATAATTGATTTTGTTTCAATACTGATTTAGACTCAAAAGACGTATTAATCGATGCTTTCTATTGGAAACATTCGCTCCTCTTTTTCACTTTAATAATTGAGGAAACGTTCGTTCTCCGTGGTGCACGTACGTACTAATGCGGAGTATAATTATTTCATGTGGGCGTGTATAGTAATAATAACGAGCCAACTAAAGCTCCCTTTTGTACCTCCCCTATTGAGGAGGAACAGTCGGAGGAGCGAGGTTAGGGGATAAGAGGCGGCAGTAGCGTATTTTACAAAGGTGTTCCAGACTTCTACACCAATTCAATTCAAGTACTTATTTAATAAAGCTAAAAAATAAATGTTCTCTCATTATTATCATTCTATTAAACCGTAGAAACTTTAAAGGCAATAATATCTATAGGTATATTCCCTATATATAAACACGTAATAAAACATTGTCTGAATCAAATCACACCTTTATCATACGTGATAAAGATTTCTGTACTGTCAAAAAATAATACTTAGTATCCCCTATCAAGGCCTACTAGTATTTTTCGAATATTTGCCTATACTCCAAGATACCTTCCATTTAAATCTACTAGCGGGAACACTGAATGCGCTGCTCGAAAAGCAAACAAACCTTCAAATTTTCTGTCGTAGGTGTGCCGACAGAACGCAGCCATTAATACACCACTGTTGTGCGAAGAGCGCTGGAAGGTAGGAGAAAGGGAAGGTGGTGGCGTCTGTTCGGAGAAGAGGCGACGAGAAGAGGGTCGTCGGTGTACGGTCGAGAGGGTGAGTACCAAAAGAGGACGAGAGTGAGAGAGGGGTGTGTCTCAACGCCTGGCCGCGACATCACCAATTAGTCACCGACGCTTAAAAACAGCGGGGGCGCTCCACCTACCTTGCAAGCGTGCGAGACTGCATCCGCGAGGAAGCGCATTTTATCGCGACCGAATCGGCTGACTTACTTGCATATCGACCGTGTGCATCCGCCTGCCGCTTCTCTTTTGTTTCTTTATCGGAGTAGCTAATCAACTGTCGTAGGTATACGACCCAGGATATCGTCTAATTGGATCTTATTGGCCCGATTCACTTTAATCCGGTGTCATGTATAAATTGGGATGGATTTTAGGATCTATTTCAATTTTGTGATACTTTATTCGTGAGTGTATCACTGTTGCCGATTGTAATAAATAAAATCCGAAGGGTTTCAAGCAGATCCAATATCTATATCGCATTTATTGGAAGAAAAAAAAAAGGAATGAGCCTCATATTTAAAAGCGCGCAAAATTATTATTAAGAATATTAGTTGACTATGGATTTGTAATACGTAATGGAAAACTAATTTGGTTTTAATTGATTGCATGTTACTCAAATTCTTGAAAACTAAGTTTTCTCCTTATTGCGGTAGCTTCTTTATTTGTATAGATCACAAACTAAGATACAAATACGATTATTATGTATATTTAAAATATAAAGAATTCGTATCGAAAAGTAGAAAGTCAAGTGGTTATGCTACTTGAAAACATTATTAAGAAGTGATACGATTAGATTTCTCAAATTAATTTCTCCATTTCGCGTTTGATACATTAAAAGTTTGATACATAGAAGGCTATGTGGTAAGAAATATAAAGAGGAAAATGATAGGGTAGTGCAAAGAAAAGGGAAGTACAAATCGGTCAGAAAAATTGCGGACATTGTTGAAGCTCGTTTACCGTCTGGACATGAATATGCCTCTAGTATCCAGGTCCAAGCTGTAGATAAGGGTGAAGAAGTGAAGTGAATACAACAAGGGGGTGCCGTAGTCAGGGGTCTTGTGTGTAGCATAGCAGCTGCTATTGACACCTCGATACCCTGACTCAAATGGAACCAACCAACTCGCGTTGCACGGCATAGCTTTGGTGTATAAGGTCTAAAGCTGCTACTGTGTCCGTACCTTTCCAGTCTGTATGCGCTTGTAACGATACTATTCGTGTATACGTGTACAATATAGTGAAGGTGCAACAGACGATGGAATTGAACAAACTCTCAAGGCGGTCGGTCATCTTTATACGAACCAACGAAATTTATGCAGGAATTTTGTTTTCTTCCTCGCTGCAACGAAATTTTCATTTTGCATCTTAACATTAATCAGTTTAAGAGTTTTCCGACAGTGTGAACACTTAAAATATGTAGGTACGTGTCATTCAGTTCGTTTAATATCATGTATAGCGTTACTAGACACTAGATTACAATATCATAACGCAGATGTGCAGCTCGTATTAACAAGCAATTACGTCGTTCCTAGTTACATTAATTATCCACAATAAAAGGGGCGTCATTCGTCGCAAAGAATGATATCTCTTTGTCCATGATCCGCTCGATTGAACGATTAAGGTCCCGGTGTTCTTCAGGGTAGTCGCAATAAACAGTCCGTACCTTTCTTTTCTCTCCCTTTCGGCATAATTCGATAATTAAAACTGGAAGCGGGATGAATTTGGAGCGGTCGTATTTCGAGTCTCTTGAAATTTGCATAACCTGCTCCGATGCGCTAGGTAGTCGAACGAAATAGAGACAAGGTAGCTAATGTTGCGGAAACTTTTTATTGCCGGATACAAAGAACCGGATAACTCTAGTATTCAGTTGGAACAAACTTGCCGTACTTCGTACCTACGAACGTCAAGTATTGTTACATCTTGATTCTTGTTGTATTTCAGTTTGCCTGGAACTTTTCAAATAGAACACTCGCAACATCTGATTTATTTAAACTTGTACACAATATTTCTCTATACTCGATCATTTCCTCGTTCGATCAATCAGGGTCAATGGTACCATCTATCGACACGTTTCCACCATCTGTTTATCCACTTTTCGGGGATCACGATTTGATATCGGAACTATCGTGCGGTAGATCGTAAAGGGAGCTACTTACAACGGACCAATATGTAATCGCCGACAGATTAAATGCAGACAACGATTTCTACTTGCATACAACTCGTCGGACCATATACTTGGTGGCACGCGACCAATCCATAGAAATCCTTTATAGAGGCGGCGTGCGGGTGACATTTCTGGACGAGTGTTTCTGACTGCCGAGCGACATACATACGCGAAGACAGATAGCAACTATAATACCGTACGTTTGACCTTCCCATGAAACATCTCGTCTGTAGGCCCTTTAAGAAGATACTCCAAGGGCCACTCCGTTCGGCCCATTATCATCGCGTGTTACTTGTAACATTCTACCGATGATTCTTCCGGATATCGCGACATTGTGTTCCTTTCCCAGGACATCTTCTTTCATAGATTTCCTTTAACACGTGAGCCAAAGTGATCAACTTGTTTTTTTATAAATTTGTCAATTTTATCACATAGATACGCGGTTGATATCTAATTTTCAAGAAACAAATGACACGTTGTCGTATCGCCATCATATAGCATAAATAATAGCAAATTGATAAATTTAATCAAATAGTTTATACGACGATTAATACCGTCACCCAAACTAATAACTCTTTCAAAGTTTGATTTGTTTATTGTTACGTACGATAGGTAGAACTTCCATTAGACAGAAAAATCCGATTCTACGTTAAATTTTCATTCAGAAATTATGAATTTCGAAGTTATAATCATTATTAGAAATTCGTTAGAAATTCATTATACCGACTCTTTCTCACCATAGATCTCGAAATATCTTCTCTATTCGTTTCATGGTGCATCAAGCGACAGAATTAAGACGATCCCAAAAAGAAGGCAGAAGAAACGGAAGGTTGAGCGAGCGAGGGAAAGAGAAGGAGAGGGAGACAGAGTCACGGGTAAATGGAAAACTAATAGGACGTCCCGACAATGGGTTTGGCTTGATTTTCAAGCCGCAATCAGCCGCGGTTCCACGTTTTCCTGGTTGGCGTTTGTTGTTCGGTCGCTCGTCAGCCGCAGGCTGCATCGATGTGTACGTCTCTCTTTTCTACGTTTCTGTACACGTACACGCACGTGATATCGTGTGCAAGTCGCGTGTAGGAGAGTGTGTTCGTGTGGTCGGTTCGGAGGGTAGAGGCCGCATTTTTCCACTGGCACCTGCAGTTTAAATAAACGAACCGCCCATGTTCTATCTCGCTTTCTCTTCGACTGGTCGAATGAAAAACGAAGGAACGAAACGACACCGCTACGGCAGCCAATCGGCGAAACGCCGGAAAACAGGTGAATCGGATGTTAGGTATACGCGTAATTCTACAGCCCGTGTTTCAGGTACACGTATCATACACGTGTCTGCGTGGTCTGCTATTTTTTGGTATGGCTTCATCCATCTGCATTACGCCTCGACGATTTTTGTTTTTACCGGGCGAATGTTCTTTCCTTGTACCGTCGTATCTTGATTACGTTAGAATTCGCATAAAGAAGGATTTAAGTTTTACGGAGTAGATAGCAATTCATAAAGAAAATTGTTCGAAAAATTAAGGATACGTTTAGTTAGAAAAGGAGAAAAGTCACTTGTACAACTGCATAACTTTCACAGGGCTAAGTTTTTAACTCCTGTTTCCTTCAATTCATTTTTAATATTTCAATTATTTTACACTTTGAACCTCGCGTATACACTTTACTTCGAGCGGATGAGAGTTAGATATTATATGAGATATTTTTATTTCGAATATAACCACTTTTAAGATTCTTACAATCACAAGCGACGTTTGCTGTCGGACATCTCGATTTCCCGATAGGGAATATCTTAATTGCTAGATTCAGCCCGAAATGGGACACAATCAGATCAGTTTCCAAAGTTATTCGAGGAGAACATCTCCCAGCAATCCCTCGGAGGGATTCGTATTTCTCCCTCTCGATAAAGAGCAAATACCACGTCTGAAATATATATCAGCCGTGTATCGGCACCGCATTACGTTATGCTTAGACGTGCGCAACAATACAGTCATATAGGTCGGATATAAGCTTCGAGGCTCTTTCATCTTATCGTGGTATCAACGTCAAACGCACCAGACGCTCGACTCGACTCGACTCGGCTCGCTCTCTGACTGGTTTCCACCCATTCTCATTCTCCGTACGTATCCAGGCCGAGCCAGAAGTCAGTACCTAAACCTAAGCCGTGGCCTGACTGCTTGTAACGTATCGCCTTTCACCATGTATGTGTATACACGAACCCTGGTGCAGTTTCGATTTAGCTTCCAGGGGGATGGTCAGAAATTTCAGCTTTTGGTCTGCGCGTTTTATCGTTTTTCTTTAAATGGCTCTACCACGAGTTAACGCGTGTATGTCGCTTGAAGGCGATGAATTTCAGGATATATAAATTGTCAAAGAAAGTTATATTTGTTCGAAAGAACATAATTGAGTTTTTAGCAGAATGCTTTCATGTAAATGCGTGATAGTACGATTTAGGAGTAAGTAAACGTAAAAGATGTTGCCTCAAGGGTTAATGCTTCCCATTCTCTCCTTATCTTCCAATAGTATTTTCGTTTTGCATGCTATGAACTTCAAAGCAAACGTATTCGTTTCCTCGGTCAGATCCCCTACGCGTATGCCTACAATAAGAAATCGAACCCTACGCATTATGGGATCGCGCTACCTCCCGCTGGCTACACGTTCAAAACAGAAGCGGTAAAAGTGAAGAGGCCACGTGCTAGCCAGACGTCGTCCGTAGCTTGCGAACTGTCGAACCGCGTAATTCGTGAATTTTTGTGTTGAACGAATTAATGCTATAAGTAAATCCAATTTAATTTCATCCCATTGTGTAATGTATAAATTATTCTACCATTATAGTCACATATACGCAATTACACATACGTAATCGGTCGCGTTGTAACTTTTCTAATTCAACATTTCACGATTAACGTTATCAGCACCGATCGAAACAAAGGTGCACCCGATAAAACATCCGTCGTTGAAACGTCATTCGCTTTTACGGAATCGAATTTCAAAGCCGGCGTATCGTTGTTCAGCCTCTTTTTTCCCCTCTCTATCGTTCTTATTATTGCGGTATCTCTACGTAACCGGGCTGCTTACCATTGAGAAAATAGCAACCATCGACAAGTTGAAACCGATCAACGAGAAACGTCAAAGTGTCTGTACGCACGCGGTACACGATAATATCGTTAACCCTCGACTTGGCAGGCTTGTTTCCACAAACCTGATAATCCGTGATCAGCTTCGCCTATTCAGGCACACGCACGCACCGACACAAGATCCCGGACCCTGGTCATACAGATACACGCGGCACGTACGTACGTGGCTACCTATATCTATAATCTGTCGACGTATTGGGCACTGAGATTTGGCGGACCCCCTCGACTCGACTTGCGATTATTCAATTCATCGGCCTGTCAAAAGCACCAGTGCACGCTGTGTTCCCCGATCGTTCTCTCTTTCTCTCTTCACGCTCTCTGTCTCTTTTGCCTCCTCCTTTCTTTCTCCCACTTTTCCTTCCTCTCTCTTCCCCCTTTATCACCCCCGCTGGAGCTCCCTTTCGCTCTTTTCCTCTTTTCCCTGGCTCACCCCATCGACGCGTACGGCCCTCCTTTCTCTCCTTCTTTCTTTACACCGGCCCTCCTCGGTCTCTCTGTTTCACGCTCGTCCTCTCCTCCACGCTCTCGCCGCCCTCGCCAGCTACCGTCAGGGCAGAACGATTAGGAGCAATACGTTGCGATAACTGCCCCTAATATCTCGGCACCGCTGCCATACGCAATACAAATTAGGGAAGCGTACCGTGAAAGCACGCCGGATATTTGATCCTACGATTTTCTCCTAGCCCACTCGGTGCCGGCCAACCCGGCCCGATTTGCCACGGGCTCTCTGCAACCGATTTCCCCGCTGGATATAACAGCTCCTCGATAATCGCGATCAATTTATTCGATTCGCGGATAGATCTAGCAAGGAGGAAAGAAGCTGAATCATACTTTTTCTTACGAGTTTGTTCTATGTTTATATTATGGGCGATGAGCTTCCCTAAATACTATTCGCTAAAAATAGCACAGAAAATAACGCATACAGAATCATGTCATGAATTTTTAAAGCTTAATAAGTAAAGCACAATAACGTGTTTTCATCTTTGTATGTGTAGTCTTCTTTATTAATATCTAATTTTATTCAGTTTCCTCCAATTAAAAGTTCTATCTCTTCTCGTTGTATCGCACTTTCTCTCGTAGCTCTCGACAGAAATATATTCTAATATAACAAAATTTTAACACATCAATAGGAAAACTTGTAAAATATCGTGAATTCTTCTATCCATTGGCAACGATATAAATCACCAAAGAATAGCAATTTGACGATTCGTTGGACCAATTCGCGGGATCGCGACGTTATTTTCGCAAAAGGTGTCCGAGGCTAACTAGTAGACATGTTCTCGCTGGAGGGTCACAGGCCTCGAACGGGGCAAAGTATGCACGCGTTAGGGATCGAACGAAAGGAAGAAAGAGAGAAAGTGGAGCGAAATAGACGGTGGGAGAGAATTTGGATTTTACTGCCGTGAAAACAGCGGCGGCAGTGGCCCTCACGGCGCATTAACTGTCATCGCCTTCATCCGACGCTTTCATCGCCCGGCATGAAACAAATGATCAAAGCGTCAACGCGGATGCTGTGAATGGACCACAGAATATCCCCGTTCGTGTCCTGCACGATAAAGGCCTGGACCGCATCATTCTAGCACTTGGCCCCATCCCTGTATCCATCGCGGTCGGCTTCCATTCGATTCGCGTGTAATTGGCATAAAAACCACATTTTAAATCCTCCCACGATACTGATTAGTGCGGACGGTGAGCTCGGTCCCGGGTGTTGCTCGTTCTCTCGGTATGTTTAATTAATTCCCTTCTCATCATCTCTCTCTCTCTTATTCGATATTTCTCTCTCTCGGCCCTCCAATCGGGATTTTCAAACAGAAAATGTTGAACGAACGAGTGAGGTATCGGGGTTAATTAAGCCGTGGCATAATACGATATCGTTCGGTTATAGTTTTTATTAATTTATCAAGCGACCGAGGGCAGCCGATATAAAAGGGCCGCGCGAATTTATAAAGCCGTCGGGAATAAAAATACGGCTATTGTTAGGGGAAAAGAAAGTCTATAATTTAAGGGTTCCGTAATAATTAGATTGCACGAGAGTGCAAGATTTCCTTGAAAGAGAGTATTTATTTTTTGAGTCACTTCAGTTTGTTATGAATAGAGTAGAGTGGTTCACGAATGTAGTCGAGCATTTGTTATACATAGAATAGAGTGTCTCACGGGAGTAGTCGAGCATTTGTACACTTCCTTTATGAATATATCGCATGCGTTATACGAAACAGTTTTCTATGCCAAGTATTCGAATACTACCGTGAGTTATATTTGAGTTATATTTATATTTGTTTAAAGATGGTTTTACATGGAAGATACGTGAAACGATATTATAGAATCTTCCTCGTATATTCGTCAATTCTAAAGTTTCAAAGCTCTAGCGAACGTTTATAAATCAGGGATTAATTATAGGAACGCGTAAGGCGCGCCGCAAAAAGGGGCACATCATCGATTAAACTCCTGAACGTTTACAGCGTGTTTCCCCTTTGTAACGTCGTAAGTAGTGGAGTAACCAGGCGCGACCGGTGACAGCGTAATTAATTTCACGTGCAGAAAGTTGCATAATGAAACGCGCAAAGTGGGGTACGCGTATAATCCTTCCCGCGTGTGTCAAACGATGCCGAAACGGCAAGAACAATGCCGCTGGAGGAAGCGAACCCGCGATTACCGCTTATTCGGCTTCGCCGTATACTTGCATATACTATACGTGTATGTATATGGTGTGAAACGGTCCTGTGTACGCACACGCGTTCCCTATGCAAACTGTCGAGGCTGTGGAGGAACGAGAAACGGCGAAGGAACGCGATAGAAACGACAGAAAGCGTTGAAAGCGTTCACGCGCGCGGTTGAGAGAGAGAGAGAGAGAGATTGAAGTATTCCGGCAAAGCGGAGGCGGAGACAGATTTTAACCGGGCAACGCGTGTGACGTGATATTAATTAACACGAACCCTTCGAGTCCTCTGTCTCCTCCTTCTCCTCCCCTTTTTCTCTCTTTCTGTCTTTCTCTGTTCCTCTTTGATCTCTGTCACTTTTCTCCCTTTCTGTCCCATGTGCTCGCTATTGCTCACCCTCGAAGGTGACAAAGAGAAAGAGAGAATTTGAAGTGTCACGCAAGGCGCACATATCCCACAACGAGCGGAAACTGGGAAGGTTGCTGGCAGCCGAAACAATTTGCAACGCGTCTTGATATCTGCCCTTGGATACTGGACAGCTTGTGTAATTTCATCGTTCATTTCGGTGTCGCCGCGCACCGGTGCCCCCGTGATTTTCGACTAGATTAATACGAAATCGGGCACTGCTCGAACGTGTCCTCGATGTACACGTTTTGGGATTTAGGATCCGTATTTCGATTAATCGTGCAAGTTCTTGACTATTCATAGGGACTGACAAGTTCGGGCTTTATGGTTGACATTCATGTCGAAGAGGATGGTCTACTCGTTCTCTCTGATCGCTTCAACGACTTGATTTTAGCTTTGCTATGTTATAAATTTACCTGAACTATCATAAAGATACTTTTCATCGCAAGAAATGTTCTCACTGAAAACTTCAAGCATTCCATCTCTTTTATCATCGCAAATATTTCTTAAAGTACACGCGTATACACGATATATTGTAAAACAATTTAACAGACAAAAGAAACATGAGAGTTAATCCATGAAGGAAGGTTTCATATGAGTCCGTTCTGTGCGAGGTACACGTTCCACGAGTTGGACGATGTCGGGGAGATGAATACACGCAAGAGGTTAGTGGTGGAAGCTTTCGTGGTACCGATTCGTAGCGTGAATCATGATCGTGAACGCGCGGAGCTTTTTTAAAAGCAGCTTTCGAGCTGCCGGACGCCAGGCAAAAACGGCGCGAACGTGTCTATGAGCATGGCGGCGAGCGCCGTTTCGAAGGCCGAGCACGAGCGGGCTGGAAATTGTTTTCTCACCCTTTCCCTGTCGATCCTTTCAGTATGGCCGGGTAAAACAGCGAAACGTCGTCTTTTTTCCCTTTTCTTTCCATCACATTTTCCTTCGAACGACATACGTGACCGCCGTGTACACGACAGTACGTACGAGAATCGACGAGCGAAATTCTATTCCTGTTTCTATCTTTTTTCTGTTTCTGTTCTTTTTCTTTCCATTTTGTCTTTTTTATGTTTATTCTTTTTTAGATCCTGTTTAAGTGTATCGTAGAATACGTGTTGCGACGCGGGAAAGCAGGACGAATTAATTTTCGAGCTGTTGCTTCGGTGAAGTAACGCGGCCAGGCTTTTGAATTTAATTAAAATTTTGACAAATTAGTCCCTCAAGCTTACGCGGACTACGCGTATATGTATGGTCGTTATGTTTGTTGGAAACAAATTTTCGCAAATAAATCGTACAACCGTTTACCGTTGATCTCTCTTTCTTTTTTTTTGTTTAATTTAATTTTATGGAATAACAGTACGGAAGTTTGAAATGAAACTACGTGTCGGCGGTGAATTTTAGAATATTACGAGTTGATGGTTATAATTAGGATTTATGCCTGCTTTGTGATAGAGTAACGGTTTAACAGCTGTTTTATGGCGCCGATAAATTCTTTAGCAATATCTTCTACACAAGTGATAAATGTAAATTCCGAAGCCTTCCTTTTCTAACAATTGTTTGTTTTATCGCGATAAATCGTCTTCATAAACGTATCTATTGTATGAATAATTCAGAAAGGAACGAAATAAGTTCCATTACATTTGAATAATTCTTTGAATTTGGTTCATGATCGATCGTTGAAAACACGTTTTTTTCATCTCTTGGGAGAAAGAGAAAGAAAAAACACAAAGTAAGAGAAAGTCTCGATTCTCTGTAGGATGTGTACACGGGGGTACGTACGATGTACATCGATATAGCAGCGAAGTTCTCATTTCACCGAGATATCGGATTTTCCCCGGCCACCCTACTTTCCCTCCGCCGCTTTCTTCTTTATTATCCTTCTATACCGACTTCCTCTCCTACCGTTCTTTATCCCAAACAAAGCAATCTCGAACCCGTAGCAGCAGCCCCTACGTGCGACTGCTAGGTGACAATTTATATACCCGCCCACCTATATAACAACTTACTCGATACGTCTTTCTCGCGCGAGGCTACGGACGCTTTCACAGTTCCATGCTTCGTCGTTTATTATCAAAAAATATCGGCTTCGATACGATTCAATGGCTGACAATTCAAATAGATTAAAAAAAAGAGAACACCTACGAAGTGTCCCTCTAGAATTCAAAGATCTAAATACGACACATATGTGATGTTTTTTTTAACGATATTGGAAAATGTTGAACATGTAATTTGAAAAGAAGTTTGATGAAAAAATACATTTCTTCTAGTGATACATTTTTCCTTGAATTTTTTAAGATGGTCAGTATGTTTATCCGTATAAGATATATATATATATCTTTCTTGTATCGCATTCAAATCTATTTGAATTACGACTTGAATATCAAACAAATGATAAAAATTCAAGGATATGTGGGAGTGCTATTTGAACATACTGTTTATGCTAATAAATATTCAAGATGATCTGTCGGCAGAGATATGTTACGTAAATGATCAATTATGAGCTATGTGACTGCTTTTTCATTTATACCAGTAGTAATATGAACTTCAGTTATTCCGTATATTTCTTATTCTTATAATTCTTACGTTTAATGTTGCACAACAACTGACTCATGGCACGTATATATCGATAAAAATATAACTCGAGAAACAAATTACTGATACCACTATTGAATCTTGAAAGATCGATTCTTCTTTTTAAAGATCCCTAGTCGTATATGAAATGGTACAGTAATAACAAGTCATTAGAACGACGTATAGAAGTCGATACGTGTACTTAATGCCACGTTATCGAGGAGGGGGTGAACGTATTCAATAAAGCCGATTTCACGCGCGATTCTTCGTATCGGACGCGCTCAACAATAACTGCGTCACATACGCATATGACTGTTCGCTTGGAATAGTATCGACAGCGATGGAAAATATACACGTACACACAGGCAAAGTTGTTATGGGATAAGAGACATAAGTCCATGGCGTCATATGCTCATAACTGCCCCCTATCAGAATAATATTATTACTCGGGCCACCCCACGATTATCCTTGCGACGCGAGATGTTCGCTCCTCGCTTTGTCCCTTTTCTGATATTCTGCAAAATTGTCATGTTACTCGAGAAACGTGTCGAATCGAAGGCTACTTTATTTTGTATCCTGTTCCCGAAGTTTCCGTTTCTTTATGCCATTATCCCTATTTTTTTCGTTCAACCGGATTTTGAAGCTTTCGTCCTTCGTGAATAGGAAAACGCGCAAGTTTCCGCATCGCGGGCAAATCGTCGGCTTATCGCCGCCACTTTACATGTTAACGGGAAGAATTTTGATCTTGGTCGGACAACTCATCGGTTGTAGAACTTACCGCTTAAATATCAATTTGTACGAGGCGGTTGCCTGATTAGCATTAGCGTGGGCGAGAGGAGCGCAAAGAAGTTTCGGGCACGGCAGTAGGAAAGTTCAAAGATGCAAATTGGGGTAATATCGCGGTGCCGGCAAGTGTAGGGGATTCGTAGTTCCCGTCTCGTTGACACCCGCCCCCTTCCTATCCTTGGTACATTAATTGCAGGATTCATTAAGTCGCGCTATTAACGAACTAATTGGTATTATGAGAGAAAAGAAAGAAGGAATATTTTGTACTTTTGCGTCTACGATTACGTTAACCGTAAAGTTCATCGACTCGTACTATTATACGTAGCTAGAAGCTAGTAAAGAAATACTTCCTATTTTTAAATTCGTTAAAAACGATTGGTATTCGCCTACCTTTATAAACGTAAGAGCTAAACGATCAAAATGTACGGACGGAGGAAGTTATTATCTCCAAAGAATCGTAAAAAGAGGGACGTGGTGAAAAAAAGGCAAGGAAAGAGAGAAAGGGGTGAACAGTTCGCGCCCAAAAACCGTATTATTCGCCCATTTTGAAACTTTGATATCCCATTCCGAGGTGGTTGGATGAATGAATAATTATCTGCCGCTGGTACAAAACGAATCTTTTTCCCGGGAATATCCCTCTTTCCCCGGAGACACTTTGCAGAGAGGTTGCACACCACTCGCCGAATCCACCTCCAATTTATATAAGCCGTGGCAACCTCAACCCCGGAACTCTTATAATAATTCTACGATTCCCCACCCTTGAGAAAGCCGCGCGCGCGATGTTCATTTCATTATTTTTTTTCCTTCTTCACCGCCTTTGGTCCCTCTTCCTCGAGCATCGCCAACGTCGTATACCCTTCGTCGCGTCTCGTCACCGCCGCAGCCCCTCTCTTTCCCTCATCTACCACCCCCGTGAGCCCCTTTTGCACACGAGGCGACCCACCACCATCCACGTTGAGAGGGTGATAAGTCGTGACGTCGACGAGGTAGAGGTGATTCCGAAGGGTAGGCGTGGCCGTGGCATCCCACCCTCCGCAAAGGGGTGCGAGGGGTCGAATCGAGAGGAAAGGGTGGCTCGCGGTACGCTCTCGTTGGCTGTACTACCCTCCACCACCACGTGGCGCGGGCAACGCCGCTGGTGGACGCCACTATAGAGGCTGGAAAATCGTGTAAGAAAAAGCCGGAGAACCATCGCCGATGGAACCACCCCTCCTGTTTTTAGGGCCTTTCTACGCGACGACGATTCTACTTAAGCTCCCAAATATGTTCCCGACTACCAACCTTTCTAAACCACCCACCCTTGTTACCTTCTCTCTCTACGCCAGCGTAGCTCGTTTACTTCTTTTCTACCCGACTATTGTTATTTTCGTGTGTTTCGATGACTCGTTGGAGAAGGAGTACGTGAGCCAACGGAATATCGCACGAGGTAGTTCGCGTGCCCGTCTCCGACACGATCGATCAAGATTTAGTGTAGTTCGTATACGCTGTCTCTGTTTCTTCGACGCGGAAGCGGTCAACGTACACGGACAACGTCCGATTCCGGGGATCGTTGTGCTCATTAATTTGATTAACCCTGCCGACATTTCCGCCGGACGAACGCGACGACTTCTGTGTGTGTGTGTCGCGTGCCTGGATGCGTATATGGACGAAAATCAGATTTCGGACAATCGAATGCCGATACTTATGTGATTTCGTATCAAGGCTATTGAACAAAAAAACTCAATTCCTACAAAGTATTAAATTTCCGTTTAATGTTTTGCGATTTCTATTTAAGATCTGTAAAGAAAGGTGAAAGAAAAGTGTTAATGGAGATAAGCAGCCGAGTTGGTTCGGCCAGCAGATCGATCGTGGACGATCGCCAAGTCGGTTGATTATTATTAATACTATTATTATTATTATTATTATTATTATTATTATTATAACGGTTATAATCATACACCCAGGCAGCGTAATCGTTATAATCGTTATAGCGGCGGTTTAAAGCAGGAGAAAAGTGGCCGGCGAAGCAATTATACCTACAAGAAAATCACATTGGGCGAAACGATCTCGTACAACACGTACGTTCACGCGCGCGCACACTGCCGCGTGTGTACAGCTTCAGTGTGTTACCAGCAATAGACGGGCCACGGTACCTAACCACGCCGATAAAACGGCACACGTACATCCGCGACGTCGATAGTAGTGAGAGATAATAATGTTGATAAGGGTGTAGAGAGAACCGCTCGGCAACCCCTACTGGCTCCGGTGGCTAAACCGAACGAATATAAGAGCGAAAAGGACATAGCAAAACTGTGCGCGCAGTTGTGTAGCGCGTATGTATGTGTATCTGGAAGGGGCGAGAAGAAGGATACAGAGGGTGAGAGCAAGCAAGAGGGAGTAAGAACGGGGTGAAAGAAAGAGAGAGGAAGAGAGAGAGAAAACACGCGCGGTAGTCAGAGGGGTGAGTAGGCGTGGCTATGGACTACCCTCGAAGCAGCCGATTGGACGGACCGTTGGTCTGCTTCGTCAAATAAAATCCAATCGTTAGGACCAAAGGAATGCGAGTCTCCTAGCTTTTTTCCTCCCTTGCCACTTGGCAAGCCACCCCTGCCTCTATACCGTGCACCGTGGCCTTCCCACTCCATTCCTTCTTCTCCGGAGCTCCGTCCCTTTCCCGCCTTCTCCGTCTCCCTTCCGTTACCTTTAAAGGGGGTGCGCGCAGCGCCGTTTGATGGGAGTATGATTTTATTACGGCATTACCGAGCGAGCCAAACCCCGAATTGCTCGGCTTATAGTCTGTATTATCTCACCTAAGAGGGAAGAGGAGGGGCGGTTTGCACGCCGGTTTTCTCCAAGAGGTGGAACGGTATCGAGAAGGGGCAAGGGTACAGAGTAACACACTCCCTCCTCCCTTCTACACCCTCTTCTACCTATATACCCACAAGCCACTGGCTATACGTTAAAGGGGGCTGTTTCGTGAATCCCGCTTCACGGGGAAGGGGCAACACAGCTAGCTATATGCCTTTGTCGGCTTTCATTCGAGGGTTGCACGCTCTCACGTTGCGCTGCCACACTCTGGGGACCCCTTCTTTCTCTCTCTCTCTCTGTCTCTCTCTCTATCCCTCTCTCTGCGCTTGCATGCACGTCAGTTGACATTCCGCTGCCGAAATCGCACGTTCTTCCACGACGTAACCACCTTCGTGACAGTTCCGTGGCGGTTGATTACTTGCGAAGTGATATGACACGCGTCTACGGTTCTATCGAACGTTTCTGTGATTTTTGAGTGAGACCATGCTATGCTCCGCGATCGCGTGCTTCGATTAACGCATCGATCCGAGGCGAGGACTCGGACATACGCGCGAATGGATCGAGGGACGATATAGTGATGTTCGTTTAGTCACTGCTGGGTTTGCAAAAATGACGAAGATACGCGTGTAATGTCGATTTCGAATATCGTGGGAGCTATCGATGCTGTTTACGCTGGCTGGAGCCGGAGAATTGGAGGACTTCGTTGATTTATACTTAGATAGAAAGTAACGAGTGTTAAATTGTGTATAAAACTCTTGAGTAAATAGTAGCTGTAGAAATTACGACTTTAATGTATAATACATTTGATACAAGTATCAGATTGAGTGAACGAAAGGAAATGTATTTGTGATCCATATCAGCTCAAATATTATTGTCGATTGTCAAAGGCAATATCATTGTTGCAAGCAGAACAATACGATTCTGTGATCGAAATAGAAGACCAATCGGTGGAAACGAAGTTTGGGGGGAAGAGGGGAGGGACAGCCGTGGTATGTTTCCTTCGTCAGCGGCGATGCTGAAGAATCTGCAACAAAGTGCAATGACCTCGCCGTTTTTGATGGAGAACTTGCTCCAGAGCAAGGCGTCGCCCGGTGCCGATCTAACCAGCTTGACCTTGAACTGGGCGGCGAGTCTGGTAGCGAGACAGCGGGAACGAGAATGCGAGGCGAACCTAAGGATCTCCAGGGAGAAGGTCTCGCCGTCGAGCGCGAATCAGGATCAGCTGGATCAACGATCCTCTACCGGTGCACGTGGCTCGGATCGTGGAAGTTCGATGATCGACTGCAGGGACCATCAACGAGGATCTTCCGGAAGGATCGATCGACAGAACGATCGCATGCACATTCTACGGGAGAAGGATGGTATGGAGAGGAGTCAAATCACGTACGTGGACGTGGACAACGAGAGAATCGACGGGCACGTAATCGTGGATCGTTTATGCGCGATGGAGAGGCTCTGTAACGAGAGGATCGAGAACCGATCGAGTTCAGCGGTGGACTCGTGCAACTCGAACGTCGACGAGGATCCGACAAGTATCGAGATGGACGGAGGACTTCAAGGCGAGAGGGAAAAGGACGATGGAATTCTAGGAGGTGAACGCGTGACGGCATTACAGCCGGACAGGCGGTACGACCTTGGATGCAGAAACGTCATGCACACGTCCGATGAGATGACGATTCAAGGGGAGAGAGACGTGGCGGTCGAGCGTGTCGTCGACAGGATAGGTGAGAGAACAACCGCCTGTTCCTGCGGCGACGAGCAGTGCTTAGGACCCGCATGCAGGACCATCCAGGAGAAGGAGAAGCCGCAGCTCAAGTTCAGCGTCAACGCTATACTTGGCGGCAATCATGACAGGCGACCGCATTCGGGTAACTGTTCTAACTTGAGACCTGGCACGCGTTTATCGCCTGTGATTTTAGATTTAAGATACGTAGTTTTGGTAGCTTTCGATCCGTAGATGCGATTGGAGAATAGATTCTTTGAAAAAGACGGTATGGCGAATCTTTCATTCGCTTATTTAAACAGTGATCTGCAACTTTTTATATTAAATGTTAGATAAAGGATATACGTGGAACAACAGGGGTAGTGTCTTAAAACGTTGTCTTGTTGAATATAATTATTTTCCAGGAATAATAATACTTGAAAAAGTAGTTACAAGATCGTCAATCGTTGTTTACTTAACGATCCTTGTCGTTAATGATCCTTATAATCTGTTAGCGATCCTTATCAAAGGCTGCTTTAATAGAATTTTAATAGAATCCTCGATTAAGGTATAGTAAGTAGTCGGTTATAATATCTTCATCTCTAATTAAATTTCGCAGAGTTATCAGTTAGGAAGATAAGTTTCGGATTAACGAGCACGTCAGAAGAATCTTAGTCATCTCTGAGCATTTAGAGTGTTGAAACAAAGCTCACCACAAATCAGTGTCGCCGGCAGACTTCTGTCGTCGGTCCCTAAATCTCATCCGCACACCCTCAAGACGAGTCGCAGCGTGCGTGCAGGGTGGAGCAGGACGTCAGCTGGTCCGCCACTTACCTTCACCCCAATATTAAGCCCTTACGATTGGTGCCTATAATATTAGACAAGCGGCAGGATCAAATGATGTATTACCGTGCCTCTTATCGCGTTTCCTTATTCACAGTAATTCCGACGACGTCGTCACGAAATTGCCCGTCCTATTACCGAACCTTCCAATTTATGACCGAACCGGTGACATAATCGTACCATGAAAATATCTCTGTATCATCCTATTATCCTTTCGGTCATTTTATTAACGTAAAATACTTCCTCAACGTAGTTTACAACGAACGTTCCATTATTCTCTCGAATCGTTTCATCATTGTCCACTGAGTCGAAACAAACGATGAAATCAATCGAAAATTCGTTTCTTTCATTCTTTAAAAAAAGAAAAAAAAGGAAAAATAGAAAGAAAGAAACAGAAGGGAAAACGAAAAACACATCACGTATCCGAACCACTTCAGTGTACATCAACCGTACAATCTCTTGCATCCCCGTCGTTCTTTTTTCCCTCCCTTCCTCTGTTTCATCCACCCCACCCTACCACTAACGAGTGATTGACACGAGTCGATAAAGTTCATGCACATACGATAAATACATAAACGGGTGCCGACCATGTTAGTGGGATAGAAAGCAGATAGGAAACCGAAAAGTGGGAACGAGACGAACGAGGAAAGAGAGAACCGAGAGATGGTTCATCAGTAGGGGGGAGGGGGAGGGATACGTGTGGACGAATGTAGATAGGTGGAGAGGCAAATGTTGCATTTAACATTGGCGGATTGCATCCATGCGCCGGTGGAAGAGGAGAAGGTAACGTTGGGGAGATAGAGAAGAGTAGTCGGGGAAATTTGGTGCACTCGAAATAGGGGGGTGGGGTTTCATGCATTTGTCGGATAGCGGATGCATTGACCGTGCCACGTGCATGTGTTACATCCCTTCCTCTGCCACCCCCAACCCACCCTCTCCTCTTGCGTGAATCCATCGCCTCCGATAGACCCTCCAGCGTCCATGAGCTGTCTCCTCCCCCTGACTCCCTCTTGATGCAACTCATCCCAACAATCTACCCCCTTCCTCCATCCCCCCTTTCTCCCCCTTCCTCCCTTCGCGACCACGGGTACTATCGTTCGGTCCGCTTGGTTTGTACGTCATGTCGAAATGTTGTGAAATAATTGCGCGAAAAAGTGATTGGCAACAAACTCGAAATTCATCGACGGACGCGAACGAACGCCGTGGCAACGTGGAGTTAGGTATGGAAGGGGTTGGCGCGGCGCACGGTCTGGAGTGGATGGGCGTTTGACGAGAGAGCGACGTTAAATTTCGAATAGCATTTTCGCCAATCGTTGTGCGATTTACCAGATCCTCGCACTCTTTCGCTCTCCGTTCTCGTCTTCCTCTCTTTTGCAGTGCGTGGCGCGTGCTGTTTCCGTCTCTCTCCCCGGTGCCACGCTTTTATTCGTCCCCCCTTGCTCTTCTCTTTCGCCAACCCCCCTTTTCCACCGCCCCGTTGCCGCCTGTTTCTCGTTGTTGTTTGTCGCTATTATTGATATTTTTCGATATCGAGCGTGACACGACCGGAGACTCGTGTAGATGGATGGCGAAATGCGTGTACCCTGTGCCGTTTTATTATTTTCTTTCTTTTTTCGTCCTCTCTTTTTCGATCACTCTTTGGAAGTAACTCGTCTACGTTGCTAGAAATTTAATTACAGAGACCTTTGGATCGTAAGTTGCGTAGGTTTAAAAACGAATTGGAAGGGCAACTGCGATAAGCAGGTAGTCCAATTTTCCAATACTTCAGTAAACCATGGAAAACCAACTCAAAATGAAAATCAATTTAACATTTGCACTTTAGAACGTGAAACGTATGCCTTCCTTCTTCTTTCAATAAATGCAATTTAAGTATCGGACCTGTCCTTATTGTTCCAGACCCCCCTCCAGTCGCTAAACATTAATTACACGTAAATTTTTAATCCCACTGCAACAAATTTGATGAGCTATATAGACCCACGAAGGAATTAAAATTAGAAACTGAAATTGAAAATTGAAGACTCAAATTCCCGGTATCGCAAGAAAAACCATCCCGTCTTATATTCTCGATCGAGTTGGCATGTCAGACGTAATAAGCCGGCATGGGACGTCAGCCCGCTAACCATGCGCTAAGGCAAACATCGTTCCTCTATTATCGAATAACATCGTTTCCTACCGTGCATAAATCGTAGTACCCCCATTCATCGGGAAACCTGCAGCGGTGTCTACTTAATAATGCATCAAATACCCTAATCCCAAAGAATAACCACCGATATGTTGTATCTCGGTCGTGTAGTGAATCCGGGGGTAAAAGCGAAAGGAGGGTCTTTAAGCCTGGGCATTAAAAAAAGAATGACGAAAAAAAGCACAGTTCTACAACTGTAACAACAGAACGTTGTGTCCTGGATATCCTCGTATCCTCAACAGGCTTTCGACGTTTAATCTGCTCGATTCGAATGGTCGTAGAGGAACGAAGACAGAATTAAAAAAGGGATGGAAATAGTATTCGCGAAGGGAGTAGGCTCGAAGGAGGTGGAGCAGCTTAAAAAACGATTCCCATTCAATGTTTCCGTTGGAGGTTAAGCCGTTATTAGTTGGCCAGGGCTCGCGATCCTGGCAGGCAGCTCCTCTTATTGGCTGGCTAGGAAAACAACGATAAAAGGCGATGAGTATTTTATGGGGTACACCGGCACAATAGGACGTCGTGTATGGGCCATTGTTAAAGCATTGTCTGGTTGGAACGCAAGGCAAACCTCTCTTTCTCCGTTCGATTCTGGCTTCTTGGTCGTCGTGAAACGTACGCGGGAACCGTGCCGCTCTATTATTTTATTATTTTCAAACACGTCACCTTCGCTTCCTCTCTCTTTTGGCTCGGTTAAATTGGGCGTGGCGATGTGACTGAAAAAATGCATGTTGCAAACAAACGTCGGACCATCAACCCTCTTAGACGCCTGTAAATGATTGGTGTACACCTTTCTTTTCTCTTTTATTCTTTCGATAGTAAGCTGCGGTTTATCAAGTGCCTGTTCATTTTTAATGGAATTTCATGATCCATACAATTGATAACTGTTATATTCTTCGGAAACTTTTTAAGCAGATTCTCTGGATAGAATTTTTGCTTAGAAGAAGAGAGGGTTTTTTTTTAATGAAAAAATTATATAGCAAGAATATATCTATTCTTTGAGCAGTGGAAGGTAAAATATATATCTAAGCGATTCACACGTACCAAATATCCGTATATTTATATCAGAGGTGTTGAAGCGTGCGTCAACAAGAGGTTGGGCTCCGCCTGGAGCTGTTGAGGAGGGTTTTAGTCGGGGGTGTCAGCTCGAATTATGTATCGCAAGGAATACGACGACTTGAGCATTCCGTCGTGCGAAGATCCGAAACCTTGGGCGTTTCACGGGGAACTCGTCCGTAAAAAACGCGCTTTCACCTCAGTTCGAATGTTCCGAATTAATATCATTCAACTTATTAACGGGAAATTTGACGTACTTTACACACGATTTTATCGCCAACATCTTCATCGAGTTACTTGGCTCAATGAATTTCTTATTTATCGATAAAATGTGCCTTATACTTGTGCAGATAATTTTCAAGGACTTCCGCCGGAAGCGATACCGGCGTTCTTGCAGAATTTACAAAATTCTGCGAGTTACAGTATCGCGAAACCGATCGCCAGACCAGCGGCTTATCATCCTTATCACAGGCCGAGTCATCAACCACCTCAGCGTCATTTACCCCCGAATGCGCATCACACGTTGCAACAATTGTTCTACAGGGGACCCTACTTAACAGGTAAATACTTCTCTATTTATAACTCGTAGATTTATATTTTAATGAGCTATGTTAATCGACTTGGTTACTAGGAGACATATCTTCAATTTTTCTAAACTTTCCATAACGATTTTAGAATTCATTATCACACGAAGAAAATAGATAAAGAACTACTGAAAAAAAAAGATATACAAAGAAAAGGTTTCGAAAAGGTTGTTGCTAATTTCCACAATCATTCCACTCGTTAATCCATTGCAAATACTGGTTGAAAAAGAGCCGCAACGAGTGATGAAGGACGGTGTTAAATTGTTCACAAAAAAATATTGGTCATTATATATTTATTTTGGGATACTCGAGAGAGGAAAAGTTAATAAACAAGCTGGACGCGAGGCGGAAACACAATCTCGATGAACATTTAAAACCGAAACTTCCGCACATGGCGCCAAAGCGTATAAACGCGGGCACGTGCACGGGCACGGGTTTATCGAATATCTTGTTATAGGTAGGCTCGTATGGGACATGGAGTGCATATGAAGTGCAGTGAAAGCACTACCATATTATGTACATGCACCGCCACAAGCAAAATGCACGCATGCAACAAGTGCGTGCAAATATCATCGGCGCAGATAATACTGTCATGCTCAGCTTGGCAATATTGTACAGATACGATCTGGAGATTCAATTGCCCGTTCGTTATTAGATGACTTTGATTCAATTACTATCGAGGCCGGGTCTTTAACGTACGAGCAATAAATTTTGCCTATTGACATTTTTCCAAATGCTGATAGAATGGTTCCACATTCTAACGAAAAAATTAAAAGAGAAAACACATTGCTTCAATACTGATTGACTCGTGTCTGTAAATATCTGGTTGTTCCTTGTACAGTGCAATTTTGTACTGATGATAAAAATATAACGTTAGTTTGTCCCAAAAGTTTCTTTCGTTTTATAAGGAAATAACAGATGCACAACATTTTTTGTTTTATATTATTTTATTGAATTATGTATGACCCATTTTTTCCAATAGAATAAAATTGTCCATCTACTATTTCCTTATAAAACGAAAGAAACTTTTTGCACAACCTAATACTTTTGGGGTAGAAACGTCATTTTATCAGTACGATATGGAATTTAATGTTTTATTACTAATTCAAAAATTTAAGTGTCAATATCGATGGAAAACTTTCGTGTGCATATAATATCATAATCGTGACAGTCGTGTCTCATTTGAAGTGTTAATGAAATTGCATAATGTTTTATATAACACGTATAATATATTCATGAGAAGTGTCTATAGCGAGTCACTATTTGCACTTTTATATTACTGTGCATTTTACTTACTTTTAATACTTTTAACTAAAATCTATAGAGAATGATTTTAATATATTTGTAATTTTTATAACTTCTTATGTGTTAGATATTTCTATATGTTCTTTTCTACAACTTATAACTTTAATCTCAACATTTAAAATAAAAATCATGTCTTAAGGCAATCTTCCTGAATGTAAAACGTATGTAATCGGTAGTTGCGGGTTCTGGAACTGGAGGTCATCATCCGGGTGCTCCAGGTGGTGGGACAGCGTTTCCAGGTGCGATTCAAGGTGGGCTGGGTGATTTCACGAGCACTGGCCTGGTATTTCCATGGGCAACAAACGCACGTGGAAAACCTCGTCGAGGAATGATGAGAAGAGCGGTTTTCTCGGACCTTCAAAGACGTGGCCTTGAGAAGAGGTTTCAGATACAAAAGTACATTAGCAAGCCGGATCGTAAGAAATTGGCTGAGAAGCTCGGCCTGAAGGATTCTCAGGTAAGGAAATATCTGTTGAAATACTTATTATAAATGAAAATTATTTTTATCATGTGTGAATGATCGATTATAATATTAGAGGCAACAGATTCGTTAATAAGTCAAAGCTCAAATAGTTTCATGGGCAATAATGATTATACGAGATAATAGCATCAAATATGCCATATTCAGGTAAACTTGCGTGTATTATAATGTACACAGGCTTGTCATGATCAAGCGGTTCCCTTCGCAGCTGCATGAATGAACAACGTGATGCTTAATACCGCGTTTAATGATCTTAATAGCATACTAATTTGCTGATCCACCTAGCGAAGCGAATAGTTCTTTGTTATTCGAATTCACGCTGTACTATTATTAAGAATTAAATGGTTAGTTTATTTGTAAATTTATTTTATTTGATAACACTGTTTGCAAGGTAAAATCTAATTACCTTGTTTGGAATTTTCTTTAATAACAGTAATTAAAAGATCACGATATATCTATTAATGCTGTAATACGATCAGTCTTATTACATTTTTTATTTAACTAACGTCATAAATGATTGCATTCGATATTCGCTGATAGTCGAACGCATAATCAAGAAATTAATCCGTACGAAGACGTAAGGGGACCAGGTTACCGTAGAATATAAGGTGCTTAATGACCTTATTAGGGCACTAATTGTCGCTTTAACGAAGTACGAAACCTGGTCCCAACGGAGCATTTAATTCAGCGACGAAGCCACTGCTCTCACCCTCCAGCAATTCCATTCACTGAATTGATAGAGACTAATGCTCAGGTTTCGCCGAGCCAACTCTCACGTTGTATCTACATACATCGGCCTTCAAACTTTACCATATGCATCTACTTTACATAAAAGATATACAACATGCGCATAACACAAGTCTAGAACGAAAGAAAGAGCATTACTAATCCCGTGTACTAACAACTTTACGGGCTATTTGAACTCCTTGCAAACATTTCGATCGTAACGGTTATCCCATTAAACCGATTTAATACATTTCTGAGTCATTAGCGGCAAAGTAATCAAAAAGCGATTCTAACAATCGTAGCACGTTTATAGCGTCACCATTGTACAAGCATCGAAAGTCCGATTCTTCCTCTTATAGGGGTTATTAACTTACCTACTATTACTAGAATTATTTCTAACAAAACATTGAACTTAAAGTCATATTATACTACTGTGGGCATTTATCTTTTCTAAGTCGTAGCTTTAATTTATGTATCGAGGAATTTATTTCTGTCGTAAGGAATTTACTTTTCCAATACGTACTTTGTATTTTGACAAAACATTATGTATACTTACTTCATTCGCATATTTTTTAATAATTTTGCATTTACACAATTTTTATGGATCGTTTCGTTGAAGGACAAAGTGAGCAAACCAGCACGATACTTTTTCTACATAACTATTTTGTTCTAAACTATGGCGATCTTTTTCATATATCGAATTTGTGTATCGAGTTTTTAACAGTATCCACTCATCTAACACACTCTTTCTACTTTCTACAAACCGACGCATAAATTATATTAATAAGTTATATATATTACAATAAAATAAGAATAACAAGTTCATTCACATCAAGTGCTATTATTTTCATATAACATCTACTTGTAATCAAAGAGTAATTTATATATTTTATCTCTCTGTATATCCTATATCTGTATCAAAAATCTTACATATCTTTCATCAAAAAATTCAAGCACACGTCTAAATTCCTTAAATAACTTTCATAATATCCTACGAAATGAATATGTAACCATCGCCATAGTGAAATCAACTAGCGAGCCAACGAAACAGGTGAACTAAATTTATTACCGACTCAATGGTTAAACGCAATTAGAAACGAAGTGTCCAAAGGCGCGTAATATTTTCCGTCCTATTCTAACGTCGAAATCGTGAAGTTTAAAGTTGTGAGTGGTGATCACGCGGAGGTGATCACGCGAGATATCATCACCTCGCGTCGGTAGTGTACATAGGAGAAAGAGCCGCGGCTGCACATGGTGCTAGAAGCATATAATACCCCCGGTTTGGGGTTAATCGGGCGATGCCAGTTCATTAGCTGCACACGTATATCGACGCGTGGGGTCGTGTGCAACACACCGATGTAGCTTCGCCGTCGCTAGCATGCCAGAGCTTCGCTGTGGCGACGCAAATGAAACTAAACGATGCCCAGAAAATGGTACAGTAAGTTAGTTTCATTTGATTTCATGAGCATAGTTTGCCGATCCGCTCGGATAACCGGGGGATGCGTGCGGCAATGTTCCCGCTAATTTTGTTTCCTACTCGGCCAATGAATTCCGCTGTCATCGTGCTTCCTTCTATCATGTCGGATAATTATAACATGCATTTCCTCGATCGTCGCTTCATCGTGGAAAGTTATTATACCTGACACGTATGTCAGTTACTTTGTTCTGTAAATGCAACTTGTTTTTGCACGTTTAGCGTTGTTAGTCATTTTCGAACCGTTCATTTGTTCTCTGTGAGTGAAAGTTTGTTATAGAGTGGTATAGTTTATCGTTCTTTGAGTGATTCAACGAAATTTATGTAAGCACGATGGAACTGTGTCGAATTGGATTTCAGGTTGGACAATGTTAGAAGATGGATTAATTCGTTATCGTGTTGTAATACGACAATAAGTATAATTCAGAAGTTACCTTTCACGATGCATCTGGTCCCTGAAGCAAATCTGCGATGATCATGACGCTCGAATTCTTACATCGGCATTCGTTCTTTATCAAAATCGCTCGTTCCAATTTTAAACAGTATACCGTAAAAGTCTCAGCTAAATCGAACAATTACAATTTGTGTACATAGAGTTCTCGTGCTATATCGAAGAAAAGGAACGAATAAATGTCCCAAATGAATAGCCATCTACAACTTTGCAAAAATCAGGAAAGATATTATCCCGGAGAAACCTCTGTTTCATTTATCTTCAGATATTCTAATTAGTTCAATCATCTAGTCGTAATTAAGCTTCTCTATTCACACCCGTCTGATTCGATCAGTTGAAGAGTTAGCTATGAGCAAATTCAACCACGTGCATTGATCTTTCTCGGATAAAAGGTGTTCCGTTTGTATTCGCCACATATAGCCAGGCTAGGATGATACATTTTGCATGGCTACGAGCATATGGCAGTATGTAGATGAAGCGCAAATAACGGTAAGAGATAACCATTGGTTAGCAACGGGTTGAATAGACGGAGATGAAGTTGGCAGTAAGAGAAAGAGAACGTAGAAGGAGAGAAAGGGCACGGAAGGATATATTCTCATGTATAATTCACACCTCGAGCGCCATGCCTCCACTGCCATTGGTTGAAGCCCACTCTGCCTGTGGTTTTACGAGAAAATCTAAAGACCACGCATACTCCTGCACAGAACCTGCACACATACATAAAGATACACGTATACGTATATATGTATGCCAGTAGATATATACATATACTTTGGAGTTGCAGTAAATTGACGGTTCTTGCGGCTTCGCATATACAAAGAGTCCTCTCTCTCTCTCTCTCTCTTTCGTCGCTTTCTTCAGGTTCTTCTTCTTCTTCCGCTTTAGTTGGAACAACTGGTAGTACCAGCGTAGAGATACAAGGATCTCTCTTTTTTTACGAGCAAAGGCTCCCGCATATCGAACGAGATTTCACGAGCTGTCCCAATAAAATTGTTAAAGGGTTGAAATATCATCGGTCAGCAGAATCGTCGACAACCCTGTTTAGCGAAGGAAAATCGTTGGATGTGACGTTACCTAATTTTTGTGTCCGGAGAGCACATTTTTGTTAATTTTCAGACTCACGTCAGTCGGTGAGTAAAAAGGGCTATTTTAATAAGAAGTAGCTAACGGGATTTTAGTTGTGCGGAGGATTTGAGTTTCGTGACATTGAATCTGGAGATATTGAAAGTGACAATGTTATTTTTGGAACAATAAAACGTTACCCGATCGTAAATGTTTCTATCGTTACGTAGGAAACAGGAGAAAGAAAAGAACAATCTCCAAGTTGTTGGAGGGTATGTTGAGTGTTGTGCGATTTGAGGAGCATGGGCTTTGCGCACTTGGCTGCTATCTAATATCACGGTTCACCACACGAACACCCATAAAAGCGATTATTGTCCGATGATGGCTTTCTCTTCCCTCTCGAGTTCCTCTTTTCTGTTTCTCTTAATAATGTTCGACTATAAGCAGCAGATGCTGGATTTTCTGATCTCTCCCAACGAGTTCTTTTCTAATCACTACTTTTCAACTTAATACACCAATTGTTAATTAAATCTACTTTCGTTTGTATCTGCAAAGATTTCTATAAAACGTTCAAATGGGAATTTTATTTGATTTTACTACACTCTTTGGATCATTTTCGACTTTATTATATTTGTCCGATGTTAAACAATATTTTAAATTTGAAGAAAATATGAAAATATCCTTATCGGTATTCCGGATGTTTAAATGTTACGTTAAGCATCTTCTTAAAACATTACAAATCCAATTATTTTCTCTTGCTGAAATGAGAGCAAGATTGAAATATAAAAATTCGAGGATCATAATAGGGTTAAAGTATTCATTGAAAATTGAAACACAAAATGAATCAATCCGTGTATCAAGGTTAGAAAAGGGAATAGTCAAATTCGTTCGAAATTTTTCCATAAAAATTGTATTTGTAAATAAATAAAAACGATATTTAAAAGAAATGAATTTTGAAGAAAGGCGAAGTCTCCCGTTGTATCGTGGAGGCATCTTTTTGGATTAAGTTCCGTCCTTTGTCGTATCTGTAATCATACCGGTTTTATGAATCTTTCGTGAGATTTAATTAAAGACTTGCGGTGTACGGGTGGATGATAATAATAAAGCTTTTCCAAGGGGTAGGTTTGTACTTTGAGAAGTGGCGCGGAGCAGAGAGGGTTGGGGATAGAGAGAAGAGAAGGCAAGGTGCCGTTTCACTCAGGTTCGAGTCTTCACTACAGTTTATGACGAGGGTGGGTTTAAGAGGGACGTCGAGGGTTAAAGGGGGTTGACTAAAGTAATTAGTGATGGTGAGTGAACTCACCCTTCTCCGACCGTATCCACGTCTTTGTTCCTCTCGATTCGTTTAACGACAGGAAAATGTTCATCTATCGCCGGCCTTTTTATAGAAAAATTAAATACTTAAGAACTTACCTAAGTTCTTCTTTTTCTTCTCGCTTCCATATTGGTTGGCTGTGGCTACAGCGACAATATTTAATTTACAATTCTTTCCGGTCAATTTACATTATCGAATTTTGTCTTTCAACATCGTTGCTATGAAAAAAATTCCAGAGTTCAGCTCACCATTTTTTTCATCACCGTAGCGTTTAAAAAGTATCATGCTTCCCTCTTAATTTTATTGTTTGTCCGTGAAGATATAAAATTTCGAGAAGTTCAGTAGGATTGATCAGACGATAAACAACGAATAAAAGAGTTTGAGTCCTGTCACGAAGTAACATTGTAGGTACAGCATCATGTCAAAACCGTCCGTATCGCCTCCGGGCAAGATTCATCAACGCGTCGACCTTAAATTAAGCGGAATTAAGAGCAGCAGGCACTTTTGTGCTTAAGACGTTTCCGTCGGGCAAGCGGAAGCGTAGGAAAAAGTAAAGAGAGGGACCGGAGGGCTTGTTATCTTTTTAATAATCAAAACCGACGGCATCGCGTCGGTTCTTCTTTCTTACAAGATACCAGACCTGTCAGAGTCACGTCGCCAATATTAATTCATGATGTAAAGAGTAATTTTTAATCTCGTCGAAAATCAAATTAAAAGCGAACCTGTTTCTATTCATTTCTATACGCTGTATTTATTATTTTTTGCTTATTTTATAGTTACATATCTTTTCTAAAAATTTATCATACTTCGGTACCAGATAATTAATTAATTGATTATTATTGGTTTGCCCCGTTATTATTTAATGAAAATTATTATATTATTTACAACATTAATTGAAACGTAAGAAGTAGCAGCTGGAAATATTTATTTATTTATTTTATTATTTTATTGAAGCATTCGGATTATTAATTTATTTTGATGAAGTAATTGCGAGAATGTGGAGGGATGAGGAAAAGCAGAGGACACGATGTTAGTTGAAGATCTCACAACGCAAAATGCTAAATTAAAACGCACCCTCCATCTTTTCCATTTCTTTATCTCCAAAATAAGGAGGCTACTACTCTTCTGATGATCGAGACGTCTTGAAGGTTTAACGAATTATAAAGGTCGCGCGAAGAATAGCTCGCATTCGGTGCTACTGACAGCTTATTTAATCCTCACGGAAAAAACGAGTTTCTCCTTCTTACTGTACATTTAGTCTTCGATTTTTAATTTGATCCAAAACAATAGCCCCTTGTCGATATTATATCTCACTCAAAAATATTTTTATTTTTCTAGATAACAAACTTAATATCATTTTTAAAACAGAATTACAAGAAAAAAGAATTGAAAGAATAGAAGAGAGAGTTGTTTAAATTAATTTGTTCTTCCATGTTTATATCCCGACGTTTGGATGGGTTCACGCGGAAAATAGAAGCAGCTTGCCCTTTCCCATGAAACTGACACTGACACGTTAGATAGATCGACCATTAGGCTTGCATTTCACCCAAATATAGAGTTTCCTGAATTCCGTCGGTCAAATCAATTTGTAGCCATTAGGACTGCTCTTGGATCGAGTTTACTTTGAACAACCTTTTCCTAGAACAATCGGTCACTGTTCTCTGTCGAAGGACCATCCTACTATTTACACAGTAGTCGATCTTTTACCCCGATCAGTAAATGTACAATCTTGATCGTTTGTCTCGTTTGATGAAGAATGCTACTACAGATATTTCATGTAGTTCATTATTGGAAAAATATACGATATATCCTTTGCAATTAACTCCACGTTTTCGAAAATGTCGATGAATTAAAGTTCTTACAAAAGTATTCAAAAAAATATCCCCGAACGCATGTTCTTCATTTTCGTGCCACCGAATTTCGCGAAATCGTTTTCTTTATTTTCTCCCACGCATTTTTTGCATGATTTACAGCGTCTTTAGAAGTAAATGAATTTTAGAAACAAGTGAATAGACAACAGCTATAGAATCAATTCCCTTTCAGTGTATTAAAATAAAATAATAAAAATGCATCATGTTACACTTTTAATCTTTTTAATCATACCATTCTTTGGTCATAAAATCCCTCTAGGAAAACTCAGTAGCAAAAACAAATTAATTCATTTGATTTCTTTCAAACGTGGAATTTCTAATCTCTCGGATATTGCTGCGACTCTTGAATTTTTCATGCCTCAATTTCATTCTAGTTCCAACCAACAAAAACAATTCTAACGTTTCAAGATAATCTTAAGATCCAGTCACGAGAATACTGCGTATCAATTCTTTCACATTCTTGATTTAAATCTAGAAAATTTTCGAAAGTATAAAATCTAATGGAAAATCTAAAATCTAACGGAAAAATGCGAGTCGAGCGAAGACAAGCCGAAGGACGATTAAAGAGTAAAGATTCTACTTCATCTTGTTTCTGATATTTTGTAAGACGCCGCGCCGTTGATTTCTTCTCCAGGAGATTTCAGAGAGGATCAAAAATTGAGCGAGAGATCACGGAAGTTGGTCATAACGTTACCCTAAACTTGCCGCGGTACAGTCTGCGATGGATATTAAAAACAAAGGCCGCCTCTTACAGGGCATAACATGAATATAACGTCGCGCAATATCTTACGGCTTAAGCTGTTCGGCTTAGCCCGCGGACCTTCATGCATTATGGATTTTACTTTGAGAAAGCGCCGGCTACCCCCGACGCCAGACGAACTAAGAAACCATGAATATACAATACCGCGGTATGCATATAGATTCATCCTTTTGTGAATCAACTTTAATCACTTTCCACGAAACCGCAGTGTCCGCCTCGCGACCGATAAGATCGCCGAAGATCGAATAGAGTCTCGATAGATTCTTGTTTTCTCTTCATCCCTCTTGCTCGCCATTAAGTTCCATGGAATCATTAGGTTCGTCTTCACCTTAGGTTCGTCTTTATTTTTTCTGTCGATTACGATAAAAGCGGTTTACACGTTTTTTAATCGCTTCGTGTGTCACTTGATTATTTATCACAAGAATGTTTTAGAATGAGTACATTTTTGTGATGGTATTGAAATTTGTTAATCTTGGTTTCGATGCTGCACATTCATGGAAAGTTTGAGAAGCTCTTATTTGTGACTACATTCGAGCATTATCTGTATAATTGATAGGAATTCTGAAGGAGGATAGTTCACCCAACTAATTTAATAATGTAGTTTAAAGTAGTTTAAATTTGGACAGTTCCTTTCATCTTTGGTACGCTTCAATTTGTTTACATTGTACAATTTTTTACGATTCCTTAGTATGTTTTAGTACATTCTTTAGTAGATCTGGTGTTGTGTTTAAACATTGGAATACAATTATCGTTCGAAAAAATGTCTCAAATTGAACTTGCTCTGATGTTGAGGAAGGCATTTTACGTAGGACATATTTTATGGAACTACCTATATTCGTTTAGCTGATAATAACTAATTTACAACACTCTATCTAGCAACACTCTTCCGAACGCGTGATTAACTAAAATAATTCTCCGTCGTGTTAAAATTCTTTAGGAAGATAGCAGGACGACCGTTTCACTCTCCCTGTCATATAACTTTCAAAACGGCCTTCAAACATCTTCACATGTCGCAATCGAATGCGTTTGGTATCGCTGGCGCGACATTTCGCCCGGAAATATCGCTTCCCATTCGTGCCAGGTCGTAGCCATTCACAGCTGTACCGTGTTATACCACTGGCACGCAGACGAATTCCAAATTCGCAGCTCGTGTCCCAAGTAAAAGCAGCCGCGGTCGACGTTGATTTCCGGTTACGCTCCCCTTTTGCGCCCACCCTTCGTGAAAATTGCTCCGCTCGTGTCTATAAAATCAGACAGTCTTATAAATAGGAGAACCCGACTTTTTTGTCGAATAAATTTCTCTAAATCTTATGAAGAATGGAATTTACTTTTTAGTAAAGCAATTGGCAAAATTACTTTCTTTATAAATACAACTTAAATGTAACTACATTTAGTACACGTTTTATGCAACTCTGCTATACTATCATATCGAAAGGGTTAACCTTCATTGTTATCGTTCGGTAACGGACGATCGCAATAATTTACATATTTCCAACTTTAATCTATACTTTGTATCTTACGTGTTAAAGAGGATTGGCAATTTTTACGATGTAAAATGTAAAATATAAAATGAGATAAAGTACTCGAGAAATTAATAATCCAATCTAAACTATTGTTGTCATTAATGTCCCAGTGATATCGAACGAGAGTAAAAATTCGACGTGGCAAATAATTTACGCGTTATGCTCCAACTTAATCGACATCGGTCTTTGAAACTAATTACTATCACGATTGCGTCCCATAAAAGAGGGACTAATTAAACGTGGCATAGATTCAAGGATAAACGGATTAACACTATCGTTTATCAGCGGGTGGCTGGCTCGATTAAAGCATCACCGATGAAACGCGGACTGCCGATATAAATCCGGAGGGTTGGATTCCCTACCCACCCCCAACCATTAAGAGCCGACTTCCTTTCCATACATCAGCCAACCCTTCGGCCGCAGAATCGCACCGTGGTAGCTTTGTGCCGTACCTCTTCCTCCTCTTCTCCTCCTTTTTTCTCCTGTTTCACCCACTCGCCCCTCCGTTGACCGCACCATACTCCCTGCAAAAAAAAAAGAAAAGAGAGAGAATCCCTCTCTGGCTCTCTAGCACCCTGTTCGTGCCCGCTTCTCGCCCCTTTTCTCCGCCTCTGTGCCCTTCGATCTCTTCGCCCCACCGCACCGCCACGAAACGACCCGGTACCGTGACCAGGTTGGCGGAGGGTGTTGGTGCACCCTTCTTCCTTCGGTGCACTCTTTCCTCTCTCGGTGCACCCTTTCTCTCTTCTCTCCATGCGTCCTTCTACCCTTGCTGTACCCTTCCTCTCTCGGTACACGCGGTGGCGAGCCGCTCGAATCGAATCGGGGGAGGAAAACGAAGAGAAAGACGATCAGCGCTACGAGTCGAAAGGGGAACGAAGAAGAGAGACAGGAAGGAAAGAACGACGCGATAGGGTGAGACTATCGAGAGGGGTAGAGAGACAAAAGAGGGGTTGGAGAAGTATTATGTACAGAAGGAGTACCGAGAAAGAGGGGAAGAAAAGAGGGGAGGGAAGACAGGCTGGCGAGGAAGAGGATCGTGGAGAGAGCGAGACTGAGGGGTAGTTCTGAGGCCGACGTCATAATCGATCGTCTTTTATTAAACTGCGCCAGATGGCGCCACCACCGCGCACAGAAATACCTATCGTACCTCCTATATACATACGCACATACATACAAGCGTATTTGTATTTGTATATATAATATAATAGGTGTGTGTGTGTGACTGTGTATGTGTATATACGAGAGGACGAAGGAGGGACGTGGTGAGTCGTAGGGAGATAAAGAGGGTGCCAGAACTAGGGGGTGGTAGCCATAGTCCTGGAGGTAGGGGCAGAAAGTTGGGGTGGGCAGAGGCGGAAGTAAGGGCGGTCGCGTGTGGGCGCGAGGAAGGGAGCAGAATAGAGGAGAACTTTCAGGCTACGGCGGAGGGAGAGAGTTAGAGGGTGGCTCGCGAAAGGAGAGACCGGTAGGCTGGCTGCAGCCAATCGTTTAACGATTACCCACTCTATAGAACGCGTTTCGGATGTCGTCGTTATGCCCGATCCTTTCGTATGGACCGATCCTTAGCGCGGCCCGCGTGAAACGTTCCTGGCTCCTTTTTTAATAGCCATCCCGAAGGGCTGCAGTTATATTACAGGAGAATTATATATTTCTTATATAGATCCTCGAGATGGTCTTGGGTTCGCCAGAATAATTCAGAAGTGGCAGAAGGCGAGTTAAACGGTAGGAGAGAGAGAGAGTTATGACGATTTTAGCACTTCGAATAGCGTGTCACCTTATATAGCGGGCTTTTGCTATCGACGTGTTTAATCGAGACGAGGATTTAGAGTGGATGAAAGGAACGCGCGACTGTGTGGCTACGGCCAATAAGTTAACGATTAAACGGTGAAGAGGGTGAAGAGGGTGAATCGAAGATTGCAGTCCAACGATTGAAGTGATTATATCTCATCGAACGTGATTGGTCGAATAATCGTTCGTTATAATTAAATCACTTATATAGTTTTGTTGTCGAAATAATGCGTTACGGTCATTAATGACAACTCCAATCCTCACGAGCTGATAAGCCGAGTGTCAAAGTAGTTGAAATAAAATGGGACGATCGGTGTCAGTGATGAAGGGAAGATAGATGTAGAGAAGAAAGAGAATAAGAAATATTTTTCAACACGGCTGACAGAAACAATTCGAACAATTTATAAAAATGATCGACGGCAGCGAGGAGTAGCGCGATACGCGGACAAAACGAACGAAAAGCGTGAACAACGAAATGATTCAACTTCTCCGAAAAGCCTCGCGTCTTTCACACCGAACGGAGAACCGCTTTGTTACTTTTGTTATACAGTTCCGAACCTGTCTGCCGCTGACGGGACAATCAATCACCGTCGCCACTTGCAAAACGTAAAACGAAAAGAAGAAGGATCACGCCGAAAGGGGAGTGCGGAAGTACCGAATCCCTTGATTTCCCTGGAATGCATCCCGTAATTTCCGTTCTCTCGAAACTCGTACAAATATCGGCCCCGAAATTCCCTTTGCTTCTAATATTATATACGCGCAATTAGTGTTAGATAAGTAATCCTTTCCCAAGATTTTCTTGTTGATTCATTTTCACAATTACTTAATTTAAAAAAAATCCTCGTTAAATAAAACCAAATAGCAACGAATAAATGTAACATTTATTCAAAGATAGAGTAAAATGTTTCAAGATTATTTGAAATATTCTGGATCTTCTATTATTACATCTACACGCGATTAATCTTCTTTCCTATTCATCCTCAAAATTCCATTATAATTATTTAATTAAATGGAATCTCATTAAACATGAAATAACGAAGAATAAAAGTTAAAGCAGTTAATGAGAATGACTTTCTAATTTTTTTTTTAATATTTATATTCGGGTAAAACGATCCCCTCTTTTTGATTTTCGAGGATCCTCGGATGGAGTGTTCAACCCCAAGCGAGCAACGTCTTGAGCTCGATATTAACCTCCCTCTTTAATCTCTTTCGTTCGCAGGAAGCATCGGATTTCGAGGGATTTTTGCCTTTTAAACGAGCGAACACTCGAGCGTTTATTTCATCCGCTCGTCCGATTTCCCGGATTTACACTTCCCTCGTGAAAAAAAAGAGGCAATTTCGCCGACGCGTGTATTTCCTGAATATATCTACCCGAAGTTTTCATTTAAACGAGCAGCAAATTATTAATTATAAATCATTTAATTAACCAAGCAAAAAACAAAAGCTTTTAAACAGAATTTTTACGCACTACGTTGAAACGTTGCTGTCAAGTTAAACGTTGCGAAATTTCGCGCGAAATTGTAGATCGTACTTAAACGAATGGATTATCAAGCAATAAATGACAGAATCAATAAAGAACAATTTGCAGCAATTATTAGAATGTAAAAGTGTATAATATATAATAGAAAATTATTAAAATACTATCGAACGATTAAGATTAATCTTTTGGCTATTTTAAATACCACAAAAATTCACATTCATAAAATCATTCGTCAAATCCGTAAAGAACAATTTATATCAGTTATTAAAATATAGAAACGTATAAGATCTTTGAATAATTATTACGTACTTAAAAATTTCTGTTAAATTGGTAAATTCATGTAATATACAAAATCATCAAAATATTATTAAATAATCCCAAGAGTAACTCCCTGATTACTTTAAACAGTATAAAAATTATTGTTACCAAGTCATTTACTTTATAATTGCTTTAAGCGGAATAAAAATTTGTTTTCTTCAAATATTTTCGTCTAAAATTTTCAATATTTTTTCAAACATTTTTTTCATTCAATTTCAATGAACTACGTCGACAGCGCAATTACATGGCGATCGTGCAGTGGTGTTTTCGCGACAAAGATGGGCCAGCCGCGGTATTGAGAATACAACGCGCGTTTACCCTATTGCTAAAGAGCGTATTATCGCGTCGAATCGTTAGGGTTCTGCATCCTGTCAAGCGCACACACCCTGCCGAATGAAAATACGAAAACAATTTGTGTAAATTAATCCCTGGCAGATCCATGTAATTTTCTCGCCTCTCCTATTGCGTTTAATCCGTCATATCTAACTCGCGTTTCAGGCGAATTTCTTTTGTCTCTTCAATGTTTTATAAGTTCAATTTCACATTTTTATATGCATGGTGAAAGTTTCAATTCATCGTTGCTCTAATTGTGTTAATATGTGTACAATATATACATATATAGTTAATTATTGATCAAATTATGTATTACTATTTTATATTAAATATAATTATAATATATCTATATTTTATACATTGTATAAATTATATATAATATAATTAATTTAAGTTGAATTTTTAATATGAAAGGAAGTACAGTTTTATATTTGAATAGTATATACTTTATCATATCTATATTTACAAAAAACTGCAATCAATGTAATTAAAACTGATTGGCAATATCAAACTCTGAATTCCACAAATAAAAGTACTTTCGATAAACTATAAGAACTTATCTAATCACCAGCTTGAAACATCCGACTGTGTATTGAACGTATATAGATTCTCATTAATATCTACGTTAAGTTAAACTAACTGTATGTAAAATTTTCATGCAAAAGTCCTTACCTAGACACATGTTCAATACCCAATCTAGAAAATGATCGATTGCCATCAGCGAAACCGTCGGAATGAGCTCGTTACCAATATAGAGTCTATCAATAACGCAAACTTCATTCTATTTAAAAATTTCTATTAAAATTCACTCTCATTTCTATTTAAAAAAAAGGAAGGAATCGAAACAAATAAAAAAAAGGTAAAAATAAAAAAATTTAACAAATGAAAGTTCAAAGGATGAAAGGTAACATGATGCATCCAAATCGTTCACATTTCAGTATGTCAGATGCATGCAACACGTTCGTGAACGAAGTTTCATAAAATATTCGACGAGATATTAAAGAATAATAAACTTTTTTATCAATTTCTCACCCTCTCTACCACCGAAGCCAAGCAATATTAATAACGACGGGGCGAACGTCAAGTGCAGATAATGTTGTTGAACGGGTTTCAAAAGTTGTTGATACTTTGTGCAAAATCGTTCGTAATATCATCCTAAATTACAACCGATTATAAAACGTATGAACAATGACGCAATGGTTTTTTCCATCGATTTCACGTCACCAATTATTTCCTATTACATAATTGCTAACGATGAAATCAATTAGTGTTTCTGTGTGTGTCTTTTTTAAATTCGTATTTCTTTATGCCACGGAACAAGATTTTTGTACGTTGTACGATGTTAGACAATTAAAGCTGGTCGCTTTTAGAAAAACTACTAGATCATTCTAATCCTTGTGATATCGTTACATCGAGACCTCCTCACAGGGATATTCGATTCCATCACAAATGCAACTAATATGTTCCATTTTAAATATTACGCTGAACCTATAACCTTTTTCAAGTTCGAATGAAAGATAGCCCACAGTATTATGCAATCGTGTTCATTATTAAAAGAAAAATTCATTCTGAAAGAGTTTTAATACGGTCCCTTTCAAATAACTCATCCCAGCGACATACGTATGTACATTATACTCAAATTCAACAGATTTCTTTGCTTCACGAAACGAAAATCCAAAGTAAGCTGGAAATCTCGGATTCCCTCTCACCAAGTAGAAGCAAGAACGAGAAGTACAATATAAAGTTGATTCTACATAAGGTCTAACGCCTTGTTGGCAAGCCCCAAAAGCAAATTGAAAAGAACTTTTAAGATCCAGCAAAGTTGTCAAATGCATTCACATACTAAGCTCACAGGCACTCTTGCACGGAGTGGCGACCAATGAAAATTCGAAAAGCGGTTTAGGTAAATCAATCCACGGCCCCAGGGTCAACGCTTCGACGTAGCTTAAGGCTATAATAAAGTGGCGAGCAGGATCAGGCTGGAGAAAAGGAAGGGTGGTACGAAGGCGAAACTCGGCGGAAAAGGGATGGGAAGGGTGGAAAATTTTCAGAGTTCATGTGCGTTTGACGTTGGCCCGTTCAACGGTTCGGTAATGCATGGTCTTTAATATTACGAAAATCACGCCGCACCCTCTTCCCATCTGCATCTCGCAGGTTACCACGTTTATAAGAGAGCTGGAGAGAAATATGTATATGTGAATACTTATTGTATTAACATGTGAGTCTCTGAGAGGGCAAGCCGATCAACGCTACTCTTTATGAATTTTTCAATTTCATTAACCAAATGCGTAATTAATAGACTGTAGGTTTTTAGACAGATTCACATTATCTATGAACGAAGTGAAGAAAAAGAATCTCAGTAGAGATTTGTTTCAGCTACTAAAAATTATATCTTGTCTTCTACTACGCGTATTTTATATATCTTTGCATATTATATACATTTCTACTGCATCAAATTTAGCATGCATAAAAGTCCGCGATCTAATAATTAGCGTCTAATAATAATTAGTATCTCAAAAAAAAGCAATACGAGGAACTAGTTATTCCTATTTTCTGTTCCACGTAAGTGATTACAAAGTCTAAAGCATATTTTAAAAGGTAATGTTCATAATCGTCCATCGTTATTGAGTCAATAGAATTTGAATAATTTGATGTAAATGCAGGATTGACATCATCGATACGTTAATAGAAAGAGAAACTACCGATCTCTCCTCCAATTTTGATCTAATGTTCATCGAGAAGAAGGCAAGGAACACGAAGAACTCATCTCTTCGACGCCATTAGGGGAAAATTCGTGATGACCCTGTTTAATATAAAATCGTTTTTTTCGCTTTTGCTGCGGTAAAGATAATGATAGACAATTAATTCTAAACAAACTGTCTATCAATATAATTTTAACACACCTACACTTTACTACACCTTTCTCCACTGATCGTTCTATGATACAATTCGATCAATCGTCGATTATTGAAGTAAGTTGTACATCATCATCCAAAATGAACATGTTTCGAATTACAAATATAATTTGCAGGTGAAGATTTGGTTCCAAAATCGGCGAATGAAATGGAGGAATAGCAAAGAGAGAGAGTTGCTAGCAACCGGAGGTTCTCGAGAACAAACGTTGCCAAATAAGAACAATCCGAATCCTGACTTAAGCGACGCGGATGGAGACAGGCCGAGAATGGACTTGAGCGACGTGAGTCCTTTAACGAGTCCCCAACGGCCGGAAGAACAAACAGAGAACGAAGAAGACGAGGAGATAAATGTCACGTGATGAAATTCCAGTGAACATCCTGATATAAACGTGTTCGTTTGATGAGACACGATCGTGACTCATGATTCAGGATTAAAAACGAAGAACAATTAGCAGGCAGTGAAAGTGTATGAAAAACACATCTGGTGAATTTCAAAGGAAGTTTCACTACCGCCTAAATCATAATCAAAATGTGTCTGTTCGATGAAATAATAATGGTTCATTACAAATTCGGGACTCACAGGAGAAAATTCGACAATTTAGAATACGATTGAAGATAAAATTTTTGATCGGTCGAGGTCACTATGATATCTAATTATTTTATATTTTGAGAAATGTAAAAGATTGCGTTTAAATTGACTATGAATCTTCAATATACCAATACGTTATATAAGAAAAAGATATAAAAAGCAATATTGAGTCATGTTTGGTAAATGTAACTTGGAGTTAAAGTGACCTTGAATGTATAAAAGCATTCTATAATTTATCCGTGAAATTCTTATGGAACTTGAAAAAAACGTTCGTGAGAGTGATAGATTCTCCTGTGCGTATCTTGAGATTTATAGCTTTAAAATTATTTCTAATCTTTTAACGGCAATACAATATTTGTATTTAGCAATTGCAACATTATCTTTTTTAACGGTGAAGCTCATCTTTGTGTCGATGTAATTTTACTTTTTGCGATCTGTGACCCCATCTTCCAATAACTAGATGATGTAAAACAATCAGAAATATATGACACGATGAAAATCGTAACAGAATTGTGACAAAATAATTTCCTAGAACAAACAATTTAAATTTAGAGAAGTTTTATAATTAAAGAAAAAAGTATTTAAGCAAACAAGCAAAGTTTCCTTAAATTATGCCTTACATTGTTTATTAAAATTGCATAAAACGAATGCCCGATTTTTATCGCGCCTCGAATGTTTCAAGTTTAAATAATTTTTAAGAGACAAAATGAACGAACAGAGTTAATTCATCGACAATTTTGCGACAGCATTGTATACATGTTCCATTGTACTATGTTCGATTCGCGAAAGTGGATCTTATAGCATATATAAATTAAATCTACGAAGAAAGGCTCGAAGATACGGTTGTTTTATTCTCGTAATGAGAAATTGAGTTGTATAAGAGGTACTGTCCTATGAGGCATTCAAAATATTTTCTGAATAACTTTTTACTTTGTGGCATAACATCAACGATGTCTTGATAATGTAATTATAAAAATTAATTTGTATCACCAGAAATATTTGCCGTAATATCGTATATGTAAATTAAATTCGAATACATTTCTGTTTAAATTATTGAAATTTCTGTGTAAATTTTTACGTCTCGAGGAAGTTTCGGTATAATGGAATTTCCACTAAATCGAGAAATGTATTATATTGTAAGTAGAAATGGATGTAAGTTTGCGTAATTTTCAGTAAGGTATCGTATAAGGTTGTACTAGGCATAACGTTACGATTACTAAGATATGTACCTAAGGTTTAAGGATCATGCTCTCGGGCATCAAAAAAACCAAATGTAATTATTCATTGTGATGCATTATGATCTGTGTAATATATTGCAATAAAACTGTCTATGCTAATTACTTTGTGTCTTTTGTCTATACTAATTGCTATATGAACAACGAGAGTTTATAATCAAAATTATGAAATTAGGGCAAAAAATATATGTATTTTATAGAGGTATACAAATAGTTTTAAACAAATTACAATATTTTACATGCTTTCAAACTTGAACAATAGCTTTGCCAACGCTCTTTCCTTGTAACATGCCAACAAATGCATCAAACATGTTATCAAAACCTTTTGTAATTGTTTCACGATAGCAAAGCTTCCCTTCGTGTATCCATTGAAGATTCTTTTGTATGGCTTCTGAAAAACGATTATTCCAACGAGACACTACGAAACCTTCCATCTTTAATTGATTAAACACAAACGACGGTTGAAGAATCGTCGATTTTGGTAGCGATGATGAATCTGCGTTATACGAAGATATAGATCCACATATAGCTACACGACCAAAGGGTTTCATTTGGTATATAACAATACTGGAAATGTCTCCTCCCACCTGTTGTTATAACATGACCATAATAAATATATTGTAACAAAATTTTGATATTATTTTATAATGCTAGAGAACTGTACATTATCAAAATAGCAGTCAACCCCTTTTGGCACAGCTTTCCTTAAAGCAACTTCAACATCTCCTTTTTTGTAATTAATAGCATGATCAAAACCAAGTTCTTCTACAAGCCATTTACACTTTTCATCGGAACCAGCAATACCAATGACAGTAAGTCCCAAAACATGTTTTGCTATTTGACCAACATGGGAACCAACAGCTCCTGCTGCTCCACTCACAACAAGAACCTCACCTTGTTTTGGCTTACAAATTTCAAGAAGACCAAAATATGATGTGGCTCTGACACAGAGAATATGAATATAATAGATAATAAATTGTTTAGAATGGATAAATATATCATATTGGTCAAATTTATAAAAAATTATATAAAGACAGATCAGATTACAAAATACACATTTGATATAGTAATTATTACCCTGGCATTCCTAAAATTCCTAGATGCAGTGATGGTGATAGATCTCCAATATCAGGTACCAGTGTTGGTCTTTGACTTAAGAGTTCATATTCAGATGAACGATGTGGATTTATAATGGTATGTGTTCTCCATCCCAAATAACCAACAATTCTTCTTCCTACTGGGAAATCTGGATTCTTTGATTCAATGATTTTAGCTACTTGTGCACCAATCATTGTTACACCCACTGGATATCTTTGAATATAAACTCGCATGTAAGGATCCACAGAGAGATATTCTGCTTCGACAAGGTACTCTGAAAACATAAATCATATGTTATTCAGCTTTTAGAACATTATATGTATATATGTATTTATTCCACAACATTACAATTATTTCAATATTTAATTTTTTAACAATATTATTAAATACTACATACAAACAGAATATATTTTTATTTATTATTTTTTATTTTTTTAATGTCAATATTTTTGCATACATTTAGTACTTATTAATAGTCTATGATAATCATAATATTAAAGATATTAAATCATCTAGTGCAAGATTTATTTTAAATTTGTTATGCAAGGAATATTGTCTGTAGGTTGATAACGATATTATAATTGCCTCATTTGACCCTACGAAATCGCGACAGCTGCGAAATACGTACAAACGCGTTAAAAAAAATTCTCCTCGTAAGAATAAAGTATATTGAATGATGATTCCATTTAGAAGCTAAAATATCCATTATTGCATGACACTACTCTCTATTTATGACATTTATAGATTGCTAAATTATTCAATATACAGCGTAGACGTTGGAAACATGTACAATGCATGTATTTTTTATATACGTTATTTTCTAAAACGTTTTTTCAAGTTTCACAACAGTTTTTCTTATCTTATATAAAAAATATTTATCTGTATTATTTTTAAAATTCATAGATAAATTTGTATTGTATTCTTTTTTTTTTTTGAATAATGTTTTATAATATTTTCCTTTTTCTATTATATCAACGAAATGTACATATATTAAAAATCATATCAATAATAAACGAATATTTCTGGATATAATCTTCTTCAATTTTCTCTGTAAATTCAAAGTAATGAGTATATTTTGTATGTTTTTGTTTTTATTTTTGAGTGATGTTCTATATCTTCCATTTTGATCATTAAAAAAATGTGTATTAAAAAATCATATCTGAGCACAATATTCTGTAGTTTTCTATTTTAGGACAAGATAATATTATGTCTACAATATTTTATAAATGCCACGTAAGGATTAATCGTTATCTTCATTGAGTTAAGTCACGAGTCACGGATTAAGTAAATACATAATTACATCTTATATAAGACAGTTGTTGCACAATGTTAAATGGAAAAAAATGTAATCACAAACAATGAATATAGTGAATCTATGAATATAATGAATTTATGAGTATAATGAGTAAGAATATCAATATAACTAGATTTCTATTTTAAAAAATACATAGTTATCAAGGTCAAATGTTGATTAATAACAAATCATGTAACATCTACTTGCATTTGTTTAATCGATACATATGCAACTCTATTATTAAAATCTTTACCTCCATTACGAAGAGAAGGTAATTCTTCTTCGATCAATTGCAGATCTGATGGCTCTGGATTCTTTTGAAAATGTTTTGCTACAATGAATCTTCTTGTTTTTACCATTTTTAATAATTTTCACAGGCAGTAGAATAATGACTTCGCAATAGTTTTAACTAACTGATAATTTGCACAATACTGTTTGGAATATAATTATAATCGTTATCACTTGAACCGATATTCCTGTTAAAATAACCACTCGAACATAAACTACCTAAGTCAGTGAAATAAATGGTATATAATCGACAGATCACTTTATGTGAACTGACTAACAGACTATTCTCATCGCGATGATCATTTTCTTCTGGAACTCCCCTCTATTTCTACGCGATAGGTACATAATTATACGTTGTATACTGCAACAATGCGTATAACTTACTAAAGATACTAAATCGAACTCTATTAATTTAGCTAATTAATAAAGATTTAAAAATATCGAAATTATATCAGAAATTAATGTAAGATGCAACTGTGCACAATTAATATTTTATTTTCATAACTTACATATGTATATATCTGTAAAGGATCCAATTTTAATTTAATACTTTGTATTATCTAACATCTAATACAATATCAATACATTTTATTATTATTATAACACATGTCAAATGCATTATGTTCTATTGAATATTTCATTATAAATAAAATTTCAATATAAGTTATAATTGGTTTTAGAAACAAAATGAACATAATATTTGTAAGATTTACATCAAAATTTAATGTGATAAGTATACACATATATATAGAAGTAATATAGAAAAATAGACATTTAAATGAATATAAATATTATTTTAATTTCAAAGTTTTAATTAAAGTTTTAATTATTATTGTAATATTTTGAAAATATTTATAGTAAAGCAATACAGAGTCTTTTAATGTATTTTCAAGTTTGTCTGTTTGCTTATATCTGATAATTTCTGACATCATATCTAATATCTATTAGATATCTATTAGATATCTGACTATTTTAACGGATATTAAAGTTAATATTACGATAATAGTAACAATAATTAATAATAATATAACATATTTTTCATATTTTATTACCTAAGTTATGCTATAAAGGAGTATTTCATATTACATTTATATAATGATTATATTTTATTCTAATATTTTGTATTTCATTAGCATAATTTTGTATAAATTATATTATTTCATAACACATATAATGTTGCTCTTTTTGTTATGTAATTAATTTATTTGACAGTATACATAGTTTAATATATCTGTCTTAATACTACA